>JASAOL010000427.1:0-10688 GCA_030849045.1 Wallacemonas rigidus
AGCTCTCATCGTGTCGTAGCACTCTCTCGTCACGTTGACTCACACCAGCATCTGTGCCCCGCTATCGTCACAGGCGCGAGCAGGCGTGATGATTTGACCGATCGTCACGCCTGTATGGTCGTGGTAACACGGGTGTGAGTAAGCAGATCAATACACGCGAGTCACGCGTGACACTGTTCGCGCTAGCATCTGTCACTCTTCTTAGAGATGATCCTCCGCTTCTGTGTGACAGAGAGAGTGTCTACCGAATTATTTCTAATAATTCATGCTTGTCAAGAATTTGTCGGTGCAGTTTATCTACTTTCATTACTCATTTTCCACACATACGAGGCTCGCTACTGTTTCTAGTCCTATGCGCGTTTTTTTCCCTCCTGTATTCTTTTCACTTGTGATCTCTCCCATTTTTTCTCGCACTCGTAGCGAATAGTGCTCATTTGGCACCGGTGTCCCTCTACTTCCACTATCTCGTGATCGACTCGAATACACTTTTCGTATGAATAGCACGCACGCTCTCTGATGATAGTGGATGTAAAGAGTGGCCAGTGCCAGCCAAATACGAAAACAGCAGCGTGTATGTTCTTCCTCTCATCNACGCGTACAATTCTGACAACGCTCAGACAGTTTTAACATCACACATACACACAGCGCATGTCCGCACACTCTGACACGCAAAGCCTTGACTGTGGTAGCTGGGTCGACGATGGTACGACAACCAGTGGCCACTCCACGCCGCGCTCGGACTCCGAGGCAGACTCCTGCACCAGCCAGATCGAGGACTGTGATCGAGATGCCACACTCACGGAGTTGGGATCTGCAAAGAATGAGCTCCCTAAGAAGCCGGTGGAGGATGAGCAGCCAGCCACTGGCTCCGTCTCGAAGCTGACGGAGGAGCAGAAGCAGCAGATTCGCAGCTACTTCCGCCACAACCCAGTGTCCGCCATGGCAGAAAAAGCGTCCGTGGAGTCCTTCAAGAGCGTGATCAAGTCCGTCCCGACCGGAGGCACGGTCGATGTCGTCTTCACACTGAACAAGTCTCTCCCGTTCCCGGTGACAGGTGCGCGTATTGAAGCGCGCGCCAAGGTGGTCAACAAGAGCCTCAGTGAGCGCTCAGGGAAGTTCATCGACTGCGATTTGTACTTCGCGCAGTGGTCGGAGTCAATGAAGGCCGAGCATCTCTTCCACGTCATGAAGGAGGAGGGAGAGTCGCTCTTCATTAAGCAGTTCTTTCAGTCGGCGAAGGTGGAGAGTGTCAAGAAGACATCCGTGACGTACAAGACAGAGGATGAGCGGCTAGCGTCGCTGGGATGTATGGCCACAGAGCCAGAGGACCTGGAGCCACTGCAGTTTCACACCTACCATGTGCTGCTCAAGCTGGAACTCCGCGCGCAGCGTCAGTACCTCCTGGATGCGTGGAGGCGGAAGTTCAAGCACTACGGACTCGTGTTTGTGGAGGAGTCGCCGTTCTGGGAGAACATCGTCGCGACATTCGAGACGTACCTCAACGCGTACGAAGACGCGGAGAAGGCCAGGTCGGATGAGACGAGTTCGGCGGTATACAAAACATTGGTGAAGACGTGTGATCAAATCGCAGTGCTCGGCCGGCGACAGATTCTGGTCTTTCTCGTCGGCACAGTGTCGCAGGCGACACGCGGTGCCATGGGCATGCCGACATCTCTGCCAGATAATCCAGAGGAGTTTATCCGGAAGATGGCCCACAAGCGCAGGAAGGCCGTGGCCGAGTTCACAGAGTCCAGGAAGCGCACTCGCAGCAACGAGAGCCGCGCGTCCAGCAGCAAGAAACCGAGGCACAGCGGCAGTAGCACAAAGAGTCACACATCTGGCAGTCGCTCGAGCGTCACGAGCGAGTCAAAAAACGGGTCTGCCTCCCACCAGTCCCGTCCACACAACAGCCCACGGCAGCCGAGACGGCGCGGCGGAGGGAGGCACGACTCACAACGATTCAACAATCATCAGACGCAGTCGCGTCCATCTGCAGGGAGCACACAATACAACAACAGGAGCGCAGATCGACAGCCTCCTCCGCGACACGGCGGCTTTCGCACCGGCGCGAGCAGCCAGCACTCAAACGGGAAGCATCGCTCTTGAGCGCAGACGTGACGACCAAGAAGGACGCGGAGCGAATCATGCGCTCTCTCACGCGCAGGCCTCCGCAGACCGTGTCCGTCTTCAAACCAGAAGAGACCACGTCGTCGGAGGACGAGGAGGACTACAACGTCAAGCGAGTGGTGATGCCGCACCGTCACCACCACCGTCTCATGAGCAACACGCGGAGGCAGACAGCGCCATTCACGACCAATCCGACCACAGACGCCACAGAGGTGCCGATCTCTCTGGAGGAGAGCCAGAGACAGTCAATCCATCACTTGCTTGCCATCATCCGATCGCCGAACAACGGAGCGCTCTTCGCGCAGGCAGCAACGGTCATGGCGGATACAGCCGCCAAGCTCGGAGAGAAGTCTCCGGCGGAGTACGACAGCGACTTCCTGAAGGCCATCGTGATGTGCGCGCAGCGGGAAACACTCGACGACCCGCAGCTGGCGTTCCTTGGCAGGATCACAACCAGAACGTGGCTGAAGAGGCGCTACGTTCTCCTGGCGTCCATTCTCCACTACCTCCAGAACAAGTCATACCCGGAGGACCACACGTGGACAGAGTCGCAGGTGCTGTCTCTGATGGCGTGCGTGTGGATTCCCAAGAACAACCTGCACGAGGTGCTGCCAAAGACGCAGTTCGAGTGCGCCTTGGCGGCGTGGCTCGCGTCGAGGGTCGGCACCATCTTGGAGGCGACGCGACACGGCTACGCCAACTTGGCATGCATCCTGGCGGAGATCCTCACGGGACGCAACCCGAGAAAGAACGGCAGGAGGCCATGGAGAAGATCCCGCCTCTCATGGGCACGTACATGGCGACGTCAGCGGACATCACACGGTGGCTGCGGGCCAACATCGAGCGCGATCCGCAGACAGAGGCAGGAGATGCACCCGCGCCGATGACACAGTACTCGGCGCACTCGTTCAAGAGGGGTGCCATCTCACACGCGCAGATCATCATCAGTCAGGAGCCCGACATGGTCAGGAAGGAGGCGCTCATCAAGGCCGAGCAGCAGCTCGCCAAGCACATGCAGTCCCAGCCACTCATCTCCAGGCAGACGGTCCTCTACGCGAGCGGACGCGTCAAGGGTCTCATTGCGATTGCCAAGGGCAATCTGTCAGGAGACATGAGCATCCTGCTGTAGCCACACAGACACTCGGCTCAGAGGAGCAGGAACCCGAGTGGAGTGAGCAGGGCTCGTCAGAGAAACATCAACGAGCGTCGGGCAGGACACGCCGACGCGGACCGTGCCTCTCAGTGCCATCGACGACACTCGCACGGTCGTCAGAGGACTTCCAGTGGCCACTGCACGTCGTCCAGATTGGCACTATAGCGCTGGACAGACTGCTCCCCATGATGTCGAACGACACGAGGCGACGATGGTATTTTCTGCTCTCTCTCCTGCGGCACGACCCGTCCGCAGAAGCATCCGTACAGGAGGATGGATATGAGCAGGCAGCGGACCACCACAGCGAGGTGGACGAGGAGGCGTGTCAGGGCTACTCAGAGACCGCCCTGCAGCGCGCTCTAGAACCAGCAAGATACGGTGGCGCAAAGTCTTTTAGCCGACCACCAGAGCCGGAGCCCCTGCTGACAGCCGACGATGTGCAGCGCCTCGCCGCGTGCGGCATCATCACGCCGATCAACGAGCGGTGATCCCGTTCGCGGTGGTGGGGGGCAAGGCGTGTGGCGGACGGCGTCGCTTCGTCGCGTGGCCAGGGGGCGGCGGGTGGGCACGCGGCGCCTGCCTGGCCCCTACCCCAGACCCCACCCGCGCCCCTCCGCCTGCCCGCACCCGCAGTCCCAGCCGCGCCAAAGCCCATGCCCGAGGGCGGAGGCGCCACCCCGACCTGACCCAAAACCCCAACGCCGCGGGGAAGAGGAAAAACGGCGGCGCCCTGAAACCAGGCGAGGCAGCACAAGACAGCGCGCGCCGGCCGCCCGCGTCGAGTCGCTACCAGACCCCGCGCCTGATGGTGGCCAAGATGCACACGACACACGCCACACAAAAAAGACAAGTGGTTCGGCAACATGAGCGCGCGGGCAAGACGACAGCGAAGCCCTTTCTCACACAAACACATTTTGTCTAAAGCCAGCAGCGAAGTTCTTTGCGAGAAATCAGTCTATTGCGGTTGCCTAGTCCGAACGCGAGAGAACCAACCAGCTGCAGTGCACACCCGAACTCACAGAGACAGTGACACTAAAAACACATGACGAGGCTCGCACCAGGGATACGGTACAACGCACAGGAAACTCAAATGAAGCAAAGGCAACAATGAAACGAGAAACGCACCGAATGCCCGTCGCCCAGTCAGTCTGGTATTGTGAGTGACGGAAAGCGCAGGCAAACGCATGAGGCGACAACAACCTTTCCGGACAGTGTAAGCGAGAGAAGAGATAAACTGTGAAGCGTACAAGCACAGTCGCAAGAATGCCGTAAGCAAAGAGCGCGGTTGGCGCAGCTGTGAGAATAGCGGGACCACGTCCGATCCACCGCTCTCTTGACTCTAGAGACACACGTGAACCCATGTTGAGATGTTCGGAATGGACGGATACGACAACGCATTGACGGCGAAGACGGCTGCATGAGATGCGCAGGGAACCGTGCTGAAGACGGTGAGGACAAATACCTGCGACCGCAAGCAGCAAAGCAACAAGGATGAGTGCAGTGCCAGTCATACCATGCCGGATGGCCTCTGTGGTAGTGCGGCACGGACAGTCCGGTGCGCTGAGGGTCTGCGAGGATTTGTTTGTGGTTGCGTCCACTAGATCCACTCTTGAGAGGCGTAGCGTCGTTTAAGCCATCGGTCATGTAACCTGGTTGCCAAGAGCTGCTCGGATGGTGCATCGTGTAGTCGTAGTAGGCTTACATGTGATCAGTAGTACGCAGTGACGTCGCTCTACGTGATGTACCCGCCGACGACGTCAAGAACGAAGACCGCCAGCAAAATGACAGAAAGAAGCGCGATGAAGGTCGCTGGTTCACTCAACAAGCACATGTCGCTTCCAGCTGAAGCCCACGTGACTCCAACAGAATCTGTCGTTCGAATGCCAGACGCAATGGTTGGTTTAACGAACAGGGCCGGGGTTGGGAGCCTTTCACCTCCTAGAACAACACACTGCCCGTATCGCAGAGAGATCACACCCCGATCAACTCGCACAGCAGCTTCGCTCAACCAGTGAGAGAATGAGCGGAGGAAGTGGAAGAGCGATGAACGTAGGTTGAACCCACGAGCCGCGCGCTTCACTCCCATTGGGTTGTTGTTTCCTTCAACGCTTCTGAGAAACGTCCTTTTGATCGCCTTCGGAGCGGAAATCAACTACCACAGCGCCATACAAACAAACAAGCAGAGAGGGATGGGCAGGGAGTGTGCTGAGCGGTGTGTGGGGCTTTGTGCGGTGCCCCGGGCCGGCCCACCCCACCCGCCGGCCGAAGACGGAGCGACAAGAGGCCGACCAGACCAGGAATGCCACGAAGGAAACGCGCCAGCTGCAGAAAACGGGGCCAACAAACCAATACGAAAACACCGAAGAGCCCTGATTCCCACGGGGCGGTGTCGGAAGTGACGCGGGACACGAAATGGATTGTGGAGGTCACGTCTTTGGAAAGAGGTGCGAAACAGCAAGCGGACGGAAGCAGCATCAGTGCAGAGATGACACAGTATGACAACCAGTGCGCTACCGGCTGCCTGAAACAGAATTCCCAGGAGCGGCACGATGGGTGGTACAGCGCAACAGCCACATGGCGGGGGCGAAAGGAACGTCCACCAAGTGAGCTGCTGGCACCAGTCCTGCAACGTGAGAACGTGGTGTCCTTGTCAAGTACGTGGGCGTCGCAGGTGCGCGGAGTCGGGTCACGGGTGAGGTGACAACGCGGTTCTCGAGGGTAATGCGTGTTCGACGAGCAGCGCGGAGAAAAAAAAAGGAGCGCACTGTCTGTTTGGTTGTGACGGGCTGCAAAGAGGAGGGAGGAGGAATGGGGGTGATGTCGTTAGGCTCCGTTCAGGCAGTGATAGTACTATTTTTTGGGGGGACAGTCAGTGGACTGGGCTACACCCTTAGCGGGCGCCAGTTCAATTGCTGACTGTAAGACTCGCGCAGAGCACTAACCTTGCTTCTGTACCATCAAGATCGTGAGAAGTCCTCAGATGCACCGCATACTCTTCTCAGGCATACGGTTGCGTACCTGTCGGCGCAGTGGTTTGTGCGACTTTCCAAGAAAAGGCTTGTTGCGTTGTGGAGATGTGTGCTGTCTACCACGCGTGGGCTCCATCGACGAAGAGACATCTGCGCACATGTTTTGTTTTGTTTTTCTCCCCGTGTTGCCACTTGGCGATGAGACGGGTGACAATCCGGAAAAGAGACGCACACTCGCAAGGCATTGCCCGGAGGACAGCTCAAAAAAGGGCTCTGCTGGGGAGCTTTGAGAAGCAATCAAAAAAAAAAAAAAAAGTTGAAATAATAATACGTTGCTTATGCAGCCGTAAACAGCTCGTTTTGCAGTGAGGGTACGTACCAGCGAAAGCGGAAGTGCCCGCAGATCTCGCACCTCCGAAGAAAGCTGAGGGGGAGAGGGGAAGGAGAGAGCGCTTCGCTAACACCGACAGACGCGCCTGCGAAACAGAGCTGTCGGGAATAGGAATGAGTAGAAATAGGATTGGCCGTTCGTGACTCTCGATACCATGAATACATGAATACAGGAGAACGGGGAGGGGAGGGAAAGAATCGTCGGATCGGCGCGCACAGAAGCCGTTGAGGCCCACCACTGCTCGAACAGGAAAGGAGAGATCTTCCCCTTCCCAACCGGATGTGAGTGTCAACAAGAGAGCGGCCTTTCTGATAGAGACCTCTGGTTGAAATAAGAAATGGGAGCGCCACTTACGTGACGCGGTTCGCCGAGCGCGTTGGTCATCACGGCACGCTTACAGCGTGGGGTAGTCGTTGTAGCCCCGCTCGCCCGCAGCATAGAAGGTGCTCTGGTCTGGCTTGTTCAGCTCCGCACCAGCAATCGCGCGCTTCACAAGGTCGGGGTTCGCAAGCGCCTTCACGCCGAACACAACCGCGTCCGCCTTCCTGTCGGCAAGGTACTGCTCCGCCTCGTCGAGCTCGAAGCCGCAGCCGGAGAACATGACACCCTCGTACACCTCGCGAGCCCACTCGTCCGCACCGCGGCTCGGCGTGAAGAAGTCACCACGCAGCACGTCGAGGAAGGCGATCTTGCGCTTGTTCAGCTCCTTCGCAATGTGTTGCGTCAGGGCCTTGGGATTGCTGTCCGACTGGTCGTTGAAAGAGTTGAGCGGCGAGATACGCAGCGCCACACTGTCCTTGCCAACAGCCTCGATCACGGCGTCCACAACCTGGAACAGGAAGCGGCACCGGTTCTCGATGCTCCCGCCGTACTCATCCGTGCGCTTGTTCGAGCTCTCCTTCAGGAACTGGTCGATCAGGTAGCCGTTCGCACCGTGCACCTGCACGCCGTCGAAGCCTGCAGCCATCGCGTTCTTCGCGGCCGTCACGTACAGATTCACGTGGAACTCAATCTCCTCCTTCGTCAGCGCGTGCGGCTCGGCAGGGTACGGCTGCTTCTTGTGGTCGCGCGCAAAGCTCTCTGGGCACTGGTGGTTCGTGATGCCCGCGTTGCTCGGCGCCACCACCTTGAGTGGTGCATCCACGTTCGCGGGCACCACCGCACGCCCGCCGTGCTGGATCTGGCAGTAAATGAGGCCACCCTTGGCGTGCACAGCGTCGGTGACCTTCTTCCACCCTGCAATCTGCTCCGGGCCGTAGATGCCGCCCTCATTCGCAAACGTGCTGTAGCCCTTCTGGATTTGCGTCGCCTCGCAGATGATCAGGCCAAACCCAGCGCGGTCGCTGTAGTACTTCACCATCGCCTCCGTTGGGACGTGGTCGTCGTCAGCGCGGCAGCGCGTCAGCGGTGCCATCACGAAGCGGTTGGCCATCGTCTGGCGGCCAATCACAAGCGGCTTCAGCAGCTCGTTGAGCTGAGACATGGTTGTGGACAACTGGGGAAGTGTGTAATTAAAAGTAGTGGGAAAACTAGCTTTCGATGAACACGAGGAAAAAACAGGCTTGTGGGTACAAAATATCTTCCTGTAGTGAAAAGGAAGGTGGCGATTGGGGGGGAGAAGGAGCGTGTTGACAGCGAGGCTCAAGTCAAGGCGTGCGTCCCACTCGGTGCGACACGCACTCCATCTCCACAACGCAGGGCCCGGCGATGGCACAGATAGTCAGACCACACACTCACTATCCCAGCGCCACTGATGCTCAGAGCAGCCGCTGGCCGCGTAGTCCGTGCGAGAACGTTCCGCGTATTCGAGCTCAATGTATAAAGCACGTGCGGAGAAAAAAAAAAAAAAGATGTAAGTACCGCTGGTGGTTCACGGTCGGTATCTGACTGTTAAGTAGGCCGTGAAGGCATGGAAAAGAAAAATGCCGTAGGGAAATCGGTTTCGGTGAACCAAGAAGCACGAAAGAACTGTTAGCACATGCCAAAAAAAAAAAAAGGGAAAAAGAGAGAACGTCACGACAAGACAAACGAAAAAAAGAGCGGGTGCCAAAAAGAAACGGGTTGATCCAGCAAACATCTGGTTGATTGAGGAGGGGGGAGGAGGGGGGAGAAACGAATACACCATCACAGTGGTGCTTTCTCCGCATTTAAATGCCGTAGGGAAAAAATCAAAGAATTAAGCGAAAAGACAAGCGTACAGGAAACGAATGGTCTTCGGCCGCGGCAAAGATGAATGGAAAGGGTGGAACTGACAGGGACGGAACGTGTCTCCCACGGGCCGGGCCCAATCCAAGCCGGCAGGTGTTGTCGACCAGAAGTGCTCACGACGATGCCTCGCTGAGCAAAAAAAAAAAAAAGCGGAAGCCCAGTTGGGGCCCACTCGTCTCAGAGCCCAGCATAACGCGCTACAGTGACAATAACGCAATGAGGTGCACTGATACACGTGACTCACGAAGGGGCCAAGCCAGAGAGGGGAAAGGAAAAACACTTGACGGGGGAAATCACAATGGGTACATTTTGAATAATCCAAATACCCCCATTCCCTTCTCGTGTGTGTGCTTGCGGGGACGTCTCTACAGTGTCGCTACACACGCATTGCGTAACACGCGCTAACCAAGCCGAGTGCGACGAGCTGCAGCACCAGGATGACGGCGAAGAGTGCCCAGTAGCCCCCAGTCACCGTGACGTCCTCAACGCACCCTTCGCAGCGATCTGACGGTACCCAGCGGAGGGCGCAAAAAACCAACCGCACAATCGTCATGACCACGCTGAAGACCAGGAATGAGATGACCGCGGCCGTCAGGCGGCGGATGTGATTCGGTGCACGGCAGGCACAGCAGCGCTCGCGGTCGTACGAGAAGTCCACACCAGAGAGCGTTGCACGAAGCGCGAAAACGGCTACGTACAGCACGAGTGCCAGTCCGCTGAACACAAGCAAGAAGGCCACCACGGGCACAGTCTGTTGCTGCACCAGGAAATCCACGCGGGAGATCCTGGGAGCTCCCACAGCGTGGTAGAAGGTGAAACCCTCAGCGTACTTGTAATCCGCGTACTTTCCCTCCACAAAGGGTTCACTGCAGTTCACGTGGAAATCCCCGCGCGTCTTGGCGGCGCGGCTGCGAGCGGAGATGTCGAATACACCTGTACTCCGCTCCGTGCACGACGTCACCGCGAACGGCTTCATTTGTGACAAGACGTCAGACGTCACCGGCACCCGAACGTAACTGGGGTCTGGCTCGAACAAGGTATCGACCGAGAGCTCGCCAGCAGCAGCGCACCCACCGTCGCACACTGCAGCAAACGCCGTGCTTCTGATGTAGCCCGCGGGCTTCATGTCGACAAGGAACATGTCGATGGCGAGACTCACGCCCAGCACCACGAAGGCCGCCACGATGGCAACCAGGGAGACGATGTAGAGAGGCTTCCACAGCGCGCCGCGGGAGAGGTCCACGGCAGGGGTCTTGGCTGGGGTCTCGGACTGGTGGTCCACACCTTCGTGAGGGGAGCGGGAGCTTTTCCCATTGGCGGTGCTGTCGCACTTGACAATCGTCGACTTCTCGAACGTTTTCGCGCTGATGGACATGGGAGAGGTGTGTTTTTGGTGAGTGCGAATGTAAAGAGCGTGTGCTTGGAAAAAGTTGTTCTTCTTTCGAACGAGAAGTACAACAGACAGCGGGAGGAGGAGAGATGCTGGTCGCACCGTGGGGTAGTCAATCAACGAAGAATTCCACAGGCATAGCTGACTTCGTCGCCATACCGTGCCAGGTGGTCACCACGGCAATAGTGTGAGGACATGTCCGCGAGAGCGATAGCATGATTGCTCCTGCTTGTGTCATGCGAGCAGGCGGCAGTGTGGTCGCTGCGTCCTCATTCGCGGCTTCCAGGCTTGCCTGTGCACCCAGGAAATACAATAGATGAGAACAGATAGGTGGGTTTGGTGGTGCCGGGGAAAGAAGGTGAGAGTCGCGAAGATGTGGGCACACGAGGGTGTACACAGTGGCCGGAAGACAACGAAAGGAAACAAAAGTGAGCGCAGTATATGTATTGT
>JASAOL010000428.1:0-10995 GCA_030849045.1 Wallacemonas rigidus
ATCGCTGCCCTCACGGGGATCGTACTCGACAGGGTCCCAGGACACAATCTCGCGCTTGTTGTTTTTCGGCTTGACAAGGCTCTGTCGGCGGTTTTCACTCGGCATCTGGATTGCGCGAGTGGCGACTGCCTGCTGCTGGTGCTCATCACCAAGCTCATCCCACTTCTGATCATCAGGATTCTCAGAGGGGTCGGGATGGTGCTCCTCCTGTGCGTGCTCAGGCTCAACCTCGTTTTCGTAGTGGCGGGGCGTTTCCTCCTGAGCATACTGAGGCTCAGACGCAGGCGGCTGAGACTGCTCATCACCAAGCTCATCCCACTGCTGGTCGTTAGGGTTCTCAGAGGGGTCGGGATGGTGCTCCTCCTGTGCGTGCTCAGGCTCAACCTCGTTTTCGTAGTGGCGGGGCGTTTCCTCCTGAGCATACTGAGGCTCAGACGCAGGCGGCTGAGACTGCTCATCACCAAGCTCATCCCACTGCTGGTCGTTGGGGTTCTCAGAGGCGTCGGGATGGTGCTCCTCGTTGGCGTAGTGAGGTGGCAGCTCGTCCACCTCAGTCATGGTCTCGGGGTGCTGAGAGGGCTCTTGGCTCTCCTGTTGAGTTCCGACAGGCACATCTTCGTCACCAAGTTCTGCCCATTGGTCCGCTTGCTCGTTCTGGGGCGGCTGCTGATCATCTTCGATCGCGCGCCAGGGTTCGTTATCGTACGACTCAGAGACAGACATGATTTGGAGCTTGGTGGAATAAAAACCGTCTAAAACTAGTACGGGTTCTTTGGATTCAGGATGTCGATGTGGATAAGAGTGGAAGTTGCAAAATAGGAGAGCTTAGTGATGTTGATACGCACACTGAAATGCTTGAAGTCGTAGACGAGTGTATGGTAAAGGCCAGTGAACGGGGAAAAAAGATACGCAAAAAAGTATATAGAAGTGAACGCAGGAGATTGTAGACAGAAGTAGGAGTAGGCAAGTAAACGAAAGATGAGTTCACCACATGAGCATTCCAGATATTAGATGTTGCACAAATCACGTGTAAGTCATGACCACGCACCATGTCCAGGTGGATATATATCAAGACGAATTCCACCAGGAGAGTGGCAGATTAAACAGACAAACACAATGAGAACGTAGCTGTTCTTATGGTGGGTAGGAATACTCCAAGTTGGTATACCACTTCAAGAACTCTACGCCAATATCAACACCAGCAATGCAACTATAATTTCTGATTTCATCGTGGAGGGGCAATCAGCACAATTATTGTGTGATCATGCAAAGGTAAGCGCAAATAATCGGCTCATTTAAAGGTATTATACCAGAATTTTCTTTTTAAGTGGAGCGATGGTTGCTCATTATTTAGCTGTGAGATAATAATAATAATAAAAACTAAATAGACGATCTTTGTGAATATTCTTATGAGCGCACACTCATGAATGCACGTATACATTGACATGTATGTACCCATCTAAATGTGTATGTGTGCATTTGCTCGCGTGCGCTGTAAAAGCGAGATTGGTGAATTCATTTGAGCGCCGCACAAATGCTAGCGATTAACACCATTACTTTTTTATATTTTTGCGAGTGACTCTGGGTTTGGTGTAGCATGATTCGGTCGCGATAATACGCAGCATGAACGCTAATTAGCTGCGGGAGCAACGGGTGCACTATTTCTCCGTTGTCCTCAAAAAAGTGAGGGTATACGCCTAGACACCAATTGCACATGAACATATCTTCGGTTTCAAATGCACAACAGTAACAAAAAGAGGCTGACACTGAAGATGCGCACCCAATAACAATTAATCATTGCAGCCCTTTGCAGAAGTGAAATTTGGTAGCCGAGGCTCCAATTGTTAGAAAACGCTGATTAATCCGTTCTAAAAAATGGTGTTCTTCTTCGCAGGTACATCTGCAGTCACTACAAAGTCGCCTCCAAGACAAGCATTAATAATCTGTTCCAAAAGAGCTCACTGGTCGGTACAACACACGGTATAAGACGCAGAAATACAAGGGTGCGCGTACGGCTTTTCAGCTGCCGTTTAACAGTCGGCTTGTATCAAACAAAGCAGTTAATACATTCGTGGCGCCAAAATTGCAACTGCTTCTAACATGCGTTTTTCGCCCTTCAAGAGTCATCCGGCAGCACACTGTGTATTGTCATTCGCCGCTCCCAGTTGTTGGGTACTTCAGTTGGGACCACAGTTCGATTGATGCAGAGTTTCCGTCAATGTTGCGGTGGATGATTCATGACCCACAGCTTGCCCAAACCTGGGGAAGGGGTCCCTGCATCACCCCCAAGACACTTCATTTCTCACGGAGCCCAATAAATGTGAATACGCCCATCTACTTTCCTTTCACGGTGTCACCACGCCTCCCGTCGTTGCCGTGCAACGAGGATCCGTCCTCCCTGGCGCATGAATGCGTGGGATGTCCCGGTGCTTTTCACTCAGGTGTATGTGTTTTGTTTTTGTTTTTTCAACTCCTATTGAGCTCAGGAAATGGAGGGACAACACTCGGGTATGTAGCAGACAAGCAGATTTTTTTCTTAACTAGGCGCGGACCAGCCTCATGGACGTTGGTTCTCCATATCGGTAAACACCGGGCAGGCCGTTTTCCTTTTATTTTTATTATTGGTTGTCCATTTGGCAGGAAAAAAAAAATCCAACTTGTCTGGATCTAGTGGACATGGTCCGCCTCAAATCCCTCACATAGAGGGTATAGGTCACTAAGAAGCGCATATACCGAGACTCATAAAATGAAGCGGGTCAGCGCGTGAAGTGTACACGCCCAAGAGGACTCGCGGCTCGCAGTGCCGACGCTGTGACACAGCAAGAGCGTACCCGAGCTCTCACTGCTGAAGACTGCTCGCACAACGTTCACAAAATTCTCTTTACCTCGGCATAATCGATTCCTCAGTTCAAATAGGGAGAGCTTCATGGATATCGTATTCCTGCTCAACTCTTCGCGCCAACTCTCAACAATCACACTTCCATGTAGGCATGACATTCACCCCTAGCCCGAAAGCCAACGCTCACAGGGAACACAATTATCAACGTCCTACCAAGTGGCAAAAAAAAAAAAAAACGTGCACTCAGAAAAGCATCGCGGAACTTACGCATGTGCATGATGAAGATGATGCACGCAACAGAAAAAAATCTGGCCTTCTCCCAACTCAAACAAAAAAAACGGCGCGAGATGATTCAAAAGAGTGAGAACAGAGACGAGGTCCACTTCCCGTTTTCCGCGCGCTCGCCGCCCTTTCCCGCTTGTTCGCTGCCTGGGCTTCCGCTTGGGTCTTGCGCTCCCCCGCCGCCCCTTCGTGCGCGCCGCCCCGGCGCTTCCCCCTTCCCCCGGCCGCCCTGGGCTCCCCCGGAGGCGCGGCCCTCCCCCCGCCCACCGGCCGCGCCCCCCGACCCCCGCGCCGGATCTGCGCCGCCAGCGACTCGTTCGACGGCGTCGACGGCAGCTTCTTTGCCCACGCGTGCATCTTCATCAGCACCTCGCGGTGCTCCTGCGGTGTCGCGTAGGGTCTCGCACGCGCCACGCCGCCGAGGTCCTTGTGGAAGGTCTTGCGGAACCACTCGGAGACGAAGGCACTGTCCTTGAGCACGGCGGACACGGAGCCCCTCAGCGCGTCCAGCTGCTCCAGCGTCATCTTGCCCAGCCAGTCGTTGGGGAAGCTGAAGGTGTCGTCGTCCTGGCGGCGGGCCTTGTGGTAGCGCGCCAGCACCTTGGCCAGCGTCTCGGCGGGCACGTGCGCGTACGTGTCGAGGTGGCTGAGGACGTGCCGCAGACAATCCGCGTCCTTGTCCATCATCGCGCCCAGGTCCAGCTGCGGCAGCGCGCGCTCGGTGAACTGCTGCACATCGTTCCACGGCGTCGACCTGTCGGCGAAGGCCTTGATGCGCGCGTCCAGGTCCCACTCCTCGAGCGCGAGGTGTGTCTTGGCCGCGTCGCCGTGCGAGGCCGCCGCCGCCGCGCTCTGCGACTCGCGCACGTTGGGCGGACGCCCGTACTGCTCGAAGCAGCAGTTGAGGTAGTCGTCGTTGAACTTGCGCAGCAGGCCGTCGAGCTCGGCTGCGTTGCCGCGGCCGGCGCTCTTCTCCAGCTCGAGCAGGCGGCACCGGAAGGCGACGAGGCTGCGGCGGTTCTCGCGCTTGTCCAGGAGCTTTTTGAGGTCGGGTGCGACGTCAGCGGGCACGTCGAGGCCGTGGCGGTTGACGCTGTCCAGCAGGCGCATCTTCACGTACGTGTCGGAGTTCTCGACGAGGGTGTCGAAGAAGGCCTCCTTGTCCGTGGCGAGCACGTAGCGCTCGAGCAGGCTGATCTGCTCATCCGTGGACATTGTGTGCTGGAGGTGGCGGGGGTGCGTGTGTGCGCAGGCGCTTGTGGCGAGGCTGGTCAGCGGTCTACGAAGCTTACCGAGAATTTTCAAAGTCAGCGAGGTGCGTGGGCGCGTATCGTGGGATGCGGCGGCGAGTGGCGGTTGTGACTTTGGGTGTCGCTGGCAGGCTGGTGGGGTATGTGGTGCGGGTGTTGTGGTGGGGCGGGCTGGGGGAGGGGGTAGCGGAAAGCAACACCTTTCGGGGACACCGCGGGGGAGAAGTATAACGTGCGGCGTACGGGATGGGAGGGAAATGAGAAAACAAAAACAAGGGTGAATCGACTTTGAGTACGAGCGCTAACGCGGGCAATTTGACAGTGTGATGGACACAAAGACAGGAGCGAATCACAAAGAGAGAAGAGAGCGAAAGAGAAAAGAGAGAGAAACAAGAGGTGACTTTGAGTACGAGGGAAACGAAAGAGGTTGTTGACTACTGGCGAGCGGGGTGGTGAGCAGGCAGTGCGTAAGGGGAGGAGAGGAGTGCATGTGTG
Organism: Wallacemonas rigidus; assembly: GCA_030849045.1. Taxonomy (NCBI): domain Eukaryota; phylum Euglenozoa; class Kinetoplastea; order Trypanosomatida; family Trypanosomatidae; genus Wallacemonas; species Wallacemonas rigidus. Next base: position 4,867 of record JASAOL010000428.1, read on the forward strand.
TGTGTGTGTGTGGAGCAGGTGTGCCGAGGCAGGTGGCGGTGGAGGGCGAGGCTCTGGGTATCGTCGTCACTGCGAGGCGGGGGGACACGGTGCGACGGAATAAGAAGCGGAGGGAGAAGGATGGCGCCACGCGGCGTGTATGTGTGCGTGCTTGTATGCTTGTGTGTGTGGGAGAGCGGAAGAGCAGACGAGTGCGAGGTGCACGTTGGTAGCACGCGGCGACGGCTGTGGTGCCATGCGAGCGCGTGGGCTCTTTTTTTTTTTGTATGTTTTTTTTTTTTTTGTATGTACGGCACCTCTGTGAGCTTGCTGACGCAGTGGAATTCGGCTCCTGGGAGAAGATGAGGTGACTAGTACGGAGGAAAGAAAGGACAGTATGAAAGGCAGAAATTATGAAAAGAAATACGAAAAATGAGGGAACACCACGTGCACACACATCCGTCGGTGGCGACTAGAAGTAGTACTGATTGCCCGCGGTCTGGGCCATGTTGCTCTGCGCGATCTGCATCTGTGTGGACATCAGCGCGCGCGCCGTGACGTTGACTGTCGCGACCTTGGACGGCGGTGGCGCACGCCGGATGACAGCACCGTGCGCGCCACCGCACACGAGCAGGCTGAACTCGGCGATCTTGTCGAGGCTGGCGTTGCCGTTGACCGCGGCGTACTCGAAGGAGCCGCGCAGGTCGGTGTAGCCGTCCTTGAAGAACTTGACGTCGCCATCGTCGAACCGCGCGAACGCCTTGACGTACAGCTTGGGCAGCGGCTTGCGCGTGTCCTCGGCGAGCACCTTGACGAGACCGAAGTTCTTGTTGACCTGCACGTTCATGCTCGATGGCATGTACGTGACGCTCTCCATCAGCGAGCCGGCGACGACGTGCACGATGAGGTTGCTCTGCGCGAGGCTCTGCGGCACGGCTACCTTGACCGTGGACAGCACGTTGTCGCCCACCTCCTCATCCACCGTGCGCTGCACCGTGGCAGTGGGCATGACGTAGCTGCAGTCCACGCTGTCGGCGTCCATGAACGGGTTGGTCGAGAAGAGCAGCTCCATGTCGATGGCGTGGAGGTTCACAGTGATGGCGGCGATGTTGCGCACGGTCACGCACACCTCCTTGCCCTGCATCTCGCACGACAGGTACGGCTCGCTCTTCGCCAGCCGGCTGTTCTTGTCGGCGTCGGTCTCTTGCGTCTTTGGCTGCAGTGCCGCGTCGCCGTCGAACTCGGCGAGCAGGTTGAGCACGTCGATGAAGCGGTTGCGCCAGGCGAAGACGGGGTAGTTGACGTACTGCATCGACACCTTGCGCGCCTGCTCGAAGGCGGGGTAGCCCTGGTAGATGTCGAGGTAGGCTGTGAGGTAGTCGTACTGGATCTTCATCTCGCCGTCCATGTCGGCGGGCTTGATGAGGCGATAGATGCTGGCCACGTCGTCGACGCGCTCCTGCAGGAAGAGGTAGGTGGCGAGGAAGAGGTAGTCCTTGGAGTCCAGGCGCGGGTGCTTCTGCGTGAGGTAGGTGAGGAACTGCAGGTACGTCTTGCGGAAGTCGTTGTTGCGGATGTTGTGCTTGAACTCGCCCACGTCGTGCGTACGCGCGAGCACCAGCGGGCTGTACTCCTTGTACTCGAAGCAGCTCGCCTCCAGGTTCTCGGTGGCCACGTACAGGACGTTGTCCAGCGATGCCACCAGCGACTCGAGGCGCCAGCGCATGTACTCGAAGAAGGTGCTGTGGTCGCTGTGCAGGATGGAGAAGCTCCAGACGGTGGGCTCGAATATGGCGGACCTCCGGAGGAGCGCCAGCACGCCCTTGTAGAAGCTCGCGTCGCGCAGGAGCCAGTAGATGGCGTCGAACTGAAACACCTCCCGGTTGCGAAGATTCACCTTGGCCATGAAGGCGAGAATGTCGTCGCAGTTGCCCTGGTTCAGCACGTCGGCGAGCGTGTTCATCTCGACGATGGTGCGCTGCCGGACTGCCTTGACCTTGCCCGTGCCGGCGGCCGTCGCCACCAGACAGCCTGCCTTGTTCACCGTCGCCGGGAAGTACGTGAAGTCGCCGTCGTGCGGGAAGTAGAAGTAGAACTCGATGACCTGCGTGGCGAGCGGCTCCAGGCGCATGACTGTCGTCGTGGTGAAGTCGAGCGCGACGACCGGCACGCTGCCTTGCGGGACCTCCGTCACGACGCTCACCTCGTGCTGCGACTCGGTGGAGTTGGTGACGGCCACACGCGACATGTACAGCCTGCCAACGAGGAACTCCTTCACGGCCTTGAGTGTTTTGGTGCCGTCGTCGGCCACCGAGTAGCGGTCCATGGGGTCGAAGAAGCGCTGGCTCACGAGGATGTCGATGTCCATCTTGACGTCGCCCTTCTCCTCGATGACCTTGGTGAAGGCCATGCACGTGGAGCCGGCGGTCAGGCGCAGGGTGCCGTTCACGGTGCGCGACTCGTGCTCGGCTGCCTTGACGGGCACACCCAGGAGGCTCATGGCGAGGAGTGACTCGGAGACGCTGGTGGTGGCGTAGATGAAGTTCTTCGTCAGCAGCGGCGCGCTGGCATCGCCGGAGGCGAAGTGCGCGGCGGCGTCCGCCCAGAACTTGTAGTACTGTGTTCGTGGTGCCGTGGACGACTCGTGGAACTGCTTCTCGATGTACTCCTTGGTGCTGTCCAGCTCCCGGTACCGCTCCACCGCAACCGTGTCCTCGTCCATCATCGCCTCCTCCATGTCCTCAGGAGAGTCCATGAGCGTGGACCGTGGTGCACTTTGTTCTGCCATCGGTGCCCCCATGGACTTCATCATCATCATGTACGGCCGTGCAGCGTTTGCGGCGAAACCACCGACGGCGTGCATTGCAGATGGTGGTGGTGGCGCGGCCGTCGGTTGCGGCACGGCAATGAGTTGACCGGCCAGCACGCTGTCGAAGCGGCGCTCGAACTCCTTCTGGTCATCGCGCACGGCGCTCGCGGACGCCTGCAGGTCTCTCACAACCGCCGCGCACAGCTCCGGCTCAGCGCCGTGCAGGAAGTGCACCAGCATGGCCTTCTCGATGGCCGACAGCGTGGACAGCTTCTCCAGCGTGCACCACTTCTTGGTGTCGGCGCTGTTGCCCAGCAGCAGGTGGTCGATGAGCTGCTTTGTGGACTTGCTCTGGATGTGCGGCTTGACGACCACGTTGAAGAACTCCTGGTCCTTGAAGTAGGCGAAGACGTTGAACTCATGGCACATGAGCTCGTCGTACTTCTTCAGGCGCTCTTCCGGCGTGAGCGCCGCCCAGCGCGCGAGGAACTCCCACTCCGACCACTTGGTGTCGTCGCGGATCAGCTTGAGCACCTTCATCGCGGCGGCGACGTCGTCGATCAGGTAGTAGGAGGCGCCGTCCGTGATCTCGCATGCACCGCCGGCACGCAGCTGGTGTGCGACGCGCTCGTGCACATACACCTTGTTGGCCTGGCGCGACGTGAAGAGCGCGCGCGGCTGCAGCTTGCGTGCGCTCTGCGGCACGGGCACCGACTTGACGATGTTGCGGTTGGCGTCACACACGACGACGACGAGCGTTGAGAAGCCCTGGTTCGCTGGGACGGTGAAGGACACCTTGCCGGTGGTCGCGTCGGGTGCGATGCAGAACTGCGTCCAGCCGTTCGTGGCCAGGAAGCCATTCATCACGTTGACGGTGTAGTCACCCATGGGGCCTATCGGCGCCTCAGCAAGTAGGCACCGCTGCATGTCCGCACATACGCCAGCCCCATATGCGCTCCTCAGTTTCCTTTTGGCTGCCACACGAGAGCGCTCTCCCCCAACCTCCTTGAAGTCGCTGCCCTCGTGGAGCTTCTCGTCGTCCTGCGTCGTCTCACGGACGAAGTGGCGCTTCAGCAGACCCGGTGGCTTCTCCAGCGTGTTGCCCAGCACGCCATCGCGGCGGCGCTTGCGGTTCATGACGTACAGCACCTCGTCGGCCAGTCGCCGCTCGGACAGGTAGCTGCACTCGCCCGTGGTGATGGGGTAGGAGCACGAGCTGACGTCGCGGTGCAGGTCTCGCAGCTCCTTCAGCAGCGTGGGCATGGTGCGCGGAGCGAAGCAGTACGCCAGTGCGTGCACCTCCACCGCAGCGAGGTTGGCGCTGCTGACGTGGAACTCCACGGCGCCGTTGCGGACCTCGATGGGGCTGCAGGCGAGGCACTGCGCCTGGTTGCCGAGCTTCTCGATCGACCGGCTCTGCTCCACGTACTCGGTGGGCGAGCAGGCCCAGCGCTTGCCCTCCAGCACGCGGATCTGCACGCACCGGCAATGGTCCAGGTAGGCGAGCTTGTAGACGCCCTTGGTCAGACCCTTGATGACGAGCACGCCGTTGGTGCACTGCAGCTTGGCCGCGTGCGACGTCACCACGCTGTCCGCGCCGTAATCACACACCTCGACGAGGCTGTATTGCGCACCTGTGCGGCCTGTGGCGCTGGGCACGGCGGGGAGCGTGATGTCCTCACCCTCGACCGCGTCCAGGTACGCGGGTAGCGCGTCGGCGGCGTTGTCGCTGAAGAGGGCGTACTCCTGGCTGTCCGCGCGCTCGCCGCCGGGGACGTCCACCATGTGGAGGTGCACCGCCGTCGCGCAGCGGGCCACCGCACCGAGGTGCGCGACGCCGTCCTTATCCGTGTGCAGCTCCACGTCCCTCTCGCGGCCGCAGTACCGCGGGCGGACGTGCACCGTCAGTTTCTGCCCGCCGTACGGCTCGCCGTCCTTGCCGACCAGGTGCACCTTGTACTCCTCGCCGTCGCGGCTCACGTGGAGGTCCGACAGCACCTGCTGGTGCTGGAAGCGGTTGATGCCGATCGTCTGCGACGACTCCAGGTCGATGGTCTTGGTCTGCGCAGCGGAGTAGAGCTTCGCCGTGAGCCGCACGGACACATGCACGGTCTTGGGCGTCATCATGTAGTTCAGCGCGAGGCCCTTGCCAGTGCGCACCTGCAGGTCCTCGAAGCGCTGCGAGCTGCTGACGCCCTTGTCGTCCACCGCCACGACCTCCGCGGCGACCTTCTTGAGCGTGACGAGGCTCACGGGCTGCCCGCACACGGTGAGCGTCGGGAGCAGCAGCAGCTGCACGGTGCCGCCGTTCACCATGCTCTCCTCGTTCAGCACGAGCGAAAAGGTGAAGGCAACGCTCTCAGCGGGCACCGTGATGAGCTGCAGCTCGGCGTAGCCCTCGTGGCGCACCACCGCCGTGCCGTGCACCGGCGCCGTGCTGTACGGGATCAGCACACCGAAGCCCAGCTTCTCCTCCGGCTTCAGCTCCTTATTGTCGAGGATGATGCTGGTGCTGTCCGCGTGACACAGCGCGTGGTTCTCGTCGACGACGGTGAAGAGAACGCCCTTGCTCAGCGGGCGTGACACCAGCGTCAGCGCACCCACTCGGATCATCGCGCGGCTGCACAGACCACCGCCGACGAACTCAACCACGTACACGCCGCGCTTCGGCTCGATCAGGTTCTTGAGCTCCAGCGCGTGCTCCACGATGGGCGCCTCGCTGAACGTGTGCTCTGTCGTCTTGGTCGGCAGCACGCCGGTGAGGTCGATGCGCTCGTCGATGGGCACCTGGCTGCGGCGGTAGTAGCTGTCCGTATCGATCACGTACGTGTTGACCGTGACCGACTCCACGTTCTTCACCTCGAGCGTCACGTCGATGGACTCGCCCGTCTGGAACTGCCGCTTGCACCACGGCGCGAAGCGCAGCCGCTTCTCCTCCTTGAGCGACGTCAGCTCACTCTCCGAGAAGATGTCCGTCACGCCGGGCACGCTCTGCCCGCTCAGCAGCTTCGCGCGGTAGTACGTGCGCCGCAGGTACTCCCTGTCCAAGTACGGCTCGTACGCCGCCGTGCTGGTCGCGGTCTTGAGCAGCCGGCACAGGTACTTGAACACGAGGTCGCGCTCGGGGTTCCAGTGCCAGCGCTGGAAGTTGTGCACGCTCTCCCAGTCGTCGACGAAGCCGACGGGCTTGATGGTGGGTGCGAACAGGCCTGGCTGGCCGTCGAGCGGGCGTTTCATGTACTCGATGAAGGCGTCCTCGCGGATGCTGTTGGTGTCCAGGTCGAGCTGCAGCACCTCGCGCAGGATCTGCGCCGCCAGCGACTCGTTCGACGGCGTCGACG
>JASAOL010000429.1:0-11198 GCA_030849045.1 Wallacemonas rigidus
CAGGAACAAGTTGAGTGACGTGACACGTGTGCGGTGAGATGCACAGGAAGTCGTGAAAGACCAAACGGCGCACGCTGAAGCCACCACACACACACACGCATGCAAGTATTTCTGCGCCACGGCGGCGTCCGCTTGGAGTTGTTCCACCTCAATAACCGTGACCATACGGATAGCGTTGGTCGCCTTGCGCAGTGACAGTTTGTTTCCAATAACGTGGCCGTTTCCGCTCGACGACGGTGCTTCTATGAGCAGACGCGTCCACGGTGTAGAGACGACAAGCGAGTGAGAGGGCTGGAGGGTGTACAGCAAGAGGAGGGAGGCGGTTGACCATCACGCTACTCGGTTGCAAGAAGGTACTGTGGCATACAAGTCATGGAGAGAGCAGATGGATGTGTCAGACGAACGAGAGAGAGAAATAGAGGCGCGAGGTGGGTTAAAGGGCGTGGGTGCCTATGCAGCCGTATGCACTCCAGGCGGCACACTGGCAGAGCGTGGGCGATTCAAACGGACAGCCACACACCGAAACGACACAGATAGNGCCTATGCAGCCGTATGCACTCGAGGCGGCACACTGGCAGAGCGCGGGCGATTCAAAATGACAGCCACACACCGAAACGACACAGATAGTGGCGGCAAGAGACCCGCAGAGCCATCCCACCACGAGAAAGCCACCGGATGCAAACAGTGCGGATCACGTCCCCGCACTCATCGTTGCGGTCCCCTCTCGATGGGCGGCCACCTGGCTGCCGAAAGCCCGGTTTCTGAGAGCACAGCGTTCCGTCACTGGCCGTACCCTGTACAGCGTTCGATGATATCGTGTGGCATTGTGCACGTAAGTGAGAGAAGAGCAGAGACACGGGGGCACTATGGACTCTGCGAACACCGCATCCTATATGGAGGATGAAAATGGGAAACAACGCAGACCAGAGAAACATGAGAGGAAGTGTTTCTCGTCGTAGGCCGGAGTAAGGAGGAGGGAGATGGGAGGAGAGGATATATCACCAATGCATTCGGACCTGATCATCAACCTCGTTCCACTATTTTCCTCAACGTTTTTCCTCGACAGCTGATTCTCCGTAGCGGGGCTTGTCAAGAGGGGGGAGTGATGTTGCAGTGCATAAATTTTCTTTTTTTTTTTTTGTTGATCGATTCATTCGTCAAGACTTGAGATGTGACAGGTCGAATCCCGCCTCCCACGCGAAGGCGGATGTGGGCATGGAGGGGAGGACTCGAGAAGAGTAACAAAACAAAGAAAAACGGAGGTNTAGATCATCTTCATGTGGTTTTGTCGATTGGTTGTCGTTTCTTTGTCATGCGTTGTATGATTGAAAGTTTTCATGTATCCATGTCCTTGTACTACTTCTGGCTCCTGTAGAGAATTAACTACGCAGGCTACAAAAAAGGGAAAAAAGGATCACGTCAAATCTGAAGAAGTGGAAGCACAAGGAGTGGTAGGTCAGATCTCTTGGAACACACGTGCGACGCGAACCAGCCGCTCGTCAGCGACATCAGGATCCCCGCGCCGCGCTGCACCCGTCACAATAGCACCAGTCGCGGGATCTCCATGGAGCCAACAGGATGCAGTCTGCAGGGACCGCGCGGATGTCCTCCTCCAGAGACTTCGTGGGATGTGTGGGATGCGCCGTGATCAAGTGGCAACCAAAAGCCACCGGGCCGCACATACGAACCCCACAATTGACGACAGGGCACACCCGATATTCACCCTCTGCTGGCACAGATATTGCGACCACGACTGCCAAGTGTGCAGACCTTTTCGAGAAGCCATGCTGCTCCCTCAAATGGTTCTCGACACAGTTCCGGTCAACCAAAGTATGCCAGCACATGGTGGCAGTACTGGCGCTCAGTGGCGCTGGCGAACTGCGGTACTTCCCGTGGGTCAGCGGGGCACGGCGCCCCCTCAACATGCACGTCTCGGGAAGGGCCGCGAGCATCAGCGCTGTCATCGGTGCGTGTCTCACTGCGAGCGTAGCTGTCCAGGTATGCTGCAAAGCGTCTTCGCTGTCTGGAAACCTTCAGGCGACGACGTGACGCCACCGCGTAAGCGAGATGGTGCGGGTGCCTGCGCGGAGCCGGGCCACAAGCGCGCTCGCAGTGAACCACGCACCAATGACAGCCCGAATGCACCATGCACTGTCCGAACCGTGCCTATTGGGCAGCCTCCGTATGCCGTCGACCGTCCGGAAGTAACGCAGATCCGAAAGCACGTGCGAGCAGACTGAGCAGTGCTGGCGCTCAGTGGCGCTGGCGAGCTGCGGTACCTCCGGACGGTCGACGGGACACGGCGCCCGCTCAACACGCGCGGCTCGGGCAGGACCGCGCGCATCCGGGCCGTCATCACGTGGCTCACTGCGGGCGCGCTTGCGGCCCGGCCGCGCGCAGGCACCCGCACCACCTCGCTGACGCGGAAGAGTCACGTCGTCGTCTACGGATCCCGAGGCAGCGAGGACCGAGCTTACATCCGCAGCTGTAGCGGAGTGCGCCTGGTGGGCATGAAGTGGTATGCAGGGGCTGTCTGCGCAGAACGAGTCACGCGGAGTCGAGCTCACTAGTGCGGCCTGGTGAGAGGTGGCAAGGATGTCGTACGTGCGACTGGATCGGATCGGAGGGAAAGGGTAAAAGAAACAAGTTCTGGGGCAGAAAGAGTGAAATAGAAAGAAGTGAGGAGAGAGGAGGAAACGCGTGCTTCCGATTGGCACCGTGTGAAATGAAGCGAGAGGGGGAGAGGGGAGAGAGGGGAGAGGAGAGAGAGGAGGATGGAGAGAGTCGCCTGGATACCCAACGGGTAACAATCGGAAAACCTTTCTGATGGCTCGAGAAACCGCACGTGAGGTCACTCCTTCTCGTCACTTTACTCGAGCTGGCACGCGTGGTACACTCTCGCCGCCCCCTTCCATTCGATATCGGCGAGGCATCTATTTGTGGCAGCAAAAAAAAAAAAGGCTCACCCTTGTCGTCACAGGGCTCGCGGAATGGCCGGCGTAGCACCGCGTGCAGGTCTGTGCACTAAGGGCGTTGCTTCTCGGGTCTTTCGAGGATGTGTGCGAACAGTGGTCGCAGTGCGCGTGGCAGCGTCTCGGCTGCCTTGATCGAGTCCTCCATTTGGAGCTCAAACACGAAGAAAGCCAGCGCCATGAATAGTCCGCAGTCCTTGCTGCCGCGCTGCTGATGCGGTGCGGTGTGCGCAAAGGTGAGTGCGTAGTTCCTGCGGTACGGAGCGAACATCTTGATGATGTCGCGTGTCACGTCGGAGGACGGGGCGGACTCGCACATGTCAACGCCAAGGGTGCTGGCTACTTGCCTGTCCGAGCCCTTGTTCGTGATGTACACGATAGCCGCGATTCAGTGGTTTCTCGCGAAGATCGGGCGATAAACCGTCTTGTGCCTGTGCGCAGCTGCGCCAATGGCCGCCGTGGAGCGTTCTTCCATGTGTACCATCGTGTCACAGGGCAGGACTTTTCCCTGTGGGAGGTACTTTTCCAAAATAGCATCCAACTCCATATTGGACGTCTTTCCGTGAAGCATGGTGCCTCCAAGGATTTCCACAGTCCTCGAGGTGCGACTTACTCGGTTTTTGTGTTTTCGAGCACGTGGCCGTCTTGTTCATCGTCAGCCTCTCCACCGCTGTAGTAGTCACTGCTGTGGCCTTTTTCATGGCCTCGGCCGTGGGAACGGCGTCCTTCTGCGCAGCCGCTGAGGGTTCCACCTCGCCCTCCCAAAGCGAGGGATCGGTTGGCTGTGGTGGCGGTAATGTATCAGCTCTGTGCCTGCTCCTACAAGGCCCTTATTTTTCTCTGCTGAGCCGTGCTCTGCCTCCTCAGTGTCGCCTTTTGCTGACTGATTTGCACGATCATGGCGTGCAGTTCAGAGATCCCATCACTGATCTGGGTTGTGTCCGCGTGGCCAATGGGCTGCGGGTTTCCATTGGCGTAGATCTGGACGCTCGTTTGCGGGCCTCCCCCAACAAGTGGCTCGGCATCAGCCTTCCTTCCGTAAAGGCTTGTTGCCATCTTTTCAGTTGAGCGGCGCCTGTTTGGGCCTGCGCCTTCGAGCGTTGTCTCTGCTGCGACCGCCTGCTCGGCCATTGTTCGGTTCATGTAACCGAAGTTTTTGCCCGGAAGTAGAGGGTGCTTCAGGGCCTTCTTGTAGATCGCTTTCGCAAGCGTATCATGCATTATGCTGTCAGCCTCGCGCTTGACAAACCAGTTATGGATTTGTAGGCGCTCCTCAGGGCCGAAGTTTAGGAGGAGGTGCGCCAGATATGTGTCGCGGTGCACGTTGTCTGGGAGATATAGAAGTGCCGTCACGATGAATACGACATCGGGGTGCACCGGGCTGGAGCCGGCGGCACGAAGACGTTCTTCGAAGATCTCGCGGAGGCTCTCCCTCGTGGTCTCCTCGCTTGTCTGGTGTACCATGAACTCGTACATCTTGCTGTACGTGCCAAGGCATTTGGGAACTAGAACGCTTTATACTCCAGGCGAGGACACGTATTAGCAAGTTCGGCATCTTGAATGGGGCAGTGTGCAGCAGATATCACGCCAAGATTAGGGTGGCCAGAGAGCGGGGCTATAGAGCGCAGATGAGTGCAATTATCAAGGAGAAGGGTCGACAGTTCGACGCACTCGCAAAGACTGGATAGGTCCGATATTGATGTACCCTCAGCCTTGAGAAACGTCAGTTTGGAGGCACCTGCAAGCGGCGACAAGTCCTCAATGGAGGTGCATCGGCTAATGTTGAGGTACTCAAGCGAGGTGCAACCGCGGATCGGCTCTAGAGTTGTCACAGACGTGCCACTCACATCTAGATACTGAAGATCTTGCACCGCACCACGCAGCGGCTCAATACTCTGAATCGCAGCGCACCATGAAACATCCAGACGTTGAAGGCGTACGCACCCACTTAAGAAATCGAGATGCTTCACGTGATTAGCACTTGCGTCGAGTTGCCGCAACTGGGTCATCTCCCTCAGCAATTCCATGTCATGGATGACGTCTCAGTTGTTCATGCACAGAACCTCAAGTGTCAAAAGAAAGCGAAGAGTGGCAATACTCTCGATAGATGTGTTCGACACCCGCAAAACCTTCAAAGAGGTCGCGTTGCAGAGAGGAGAGAGATCGTTGATCGCAGTTGCTGAAAGGTCAATCGACTCGAGTTGTTGCCACACCTTGGCGCAACGAATATCGTGTACGCTTGTTCGGCTGGCGTTCAGCGTGCGCAAGTGCCGCGAGTGTGCAAGCGGCGAGAGATCTCGCAAGTCTGCATTGTATGCGACGCTCACGTGTTCCAAAAGTGTGCACGATTGCAAGCAGTCCAGACTCGGTATCGGTGTTCCGTCCACGTGGAGCTCACGGAGGTTTCCAAAGCCGCGAATCACCTCGATGTCATTCAGATCGGTACAGAACTTTATGGATAGGACCTGAAGATGGCATGCACCTTTAAAAAGAGTAATACTCGTGAGACTCTCACAGTTGTCCAGATTGAGCTCTCTGAGCGAAGGCCAGTCGAGTTGTGCACTGGCAGAAAGCGACAGTGACGTGAGTGGTTCGCGCTCGGTGGATGCGGCGGCGCGTAGTCGTTTGGCACAGATGCACACAAGTGTTTCCAGTTTTGGGAGCTTTGTCAGTGGAGAAAGGTCCGTTATGTCAGTGTACGACAAGTCAACGACACGAAGACTGTGCATTGCCGCAACACAGGTTGGTATGCTTGAGAAGCGTGCTTGTCTGAGGCAGAGGCTGTTCACCACCCAAGGACTTTGCAGAAGTGACTCGTCACTTGTGGCGACACAAGCACGCAGTGTCACAGAGAGTTGTGGGACGCTCGGCACTACTCGACCATCGATCCACCAACGCATGGCATTCAAACACAGCTGCGCTGTTTCTGTCTCACTCGTCCGTTGGGTGAGAGTCAGATTGGAGAGCCACCCATCCCCGCCGTAGGCTAGCTGGACTGCGAGGTGACTGCCGAATGTGAGGCCACGGTGGGGGCTGACGGCGACGATCAGGCGCAGCAGCGGATGAGCAGCGGCGGCGGAGGAGGAGTGCACGTTCCGGAAGCTTAGCACCCACGCCGTCAACGAAGGCAAGCGCATTTGCAAGCCGCGCCGTGTGGGCCTGCTCTGCTTTCTGTTGCGCGGGGGGGTCTTTTGTTTTCTGTTCCGCTGGTGGTGCGGGGCGTCCGCGTGCGCGCGGCGGCCAGGTCGGGGGTGGCGCAGGCGCCTGGGGGCGGCGCCGCGGGCAGGGCGGCGGCCCTTTCCGGCGCGAGGCAGGCCCCCCCCCCCCTACCACCACCACCACCAAACGCCCCCGCACCCCACCGCCTAACTGCCACCCCCACACGCTCCCCATTCTCCCCACCCCTCTCTAACCATTCAATTCTCCCCACCCGTTGCGGTTGGAAGCACATAGACATGTTTATTAAGAACATTATCATCTCGGGCTTCCGCTCCTACAGGGAGCAGTCTTTTCCTGACGGGCTCTCTTGTAAAACGAACGTGATTGTGGGAAAGAATGGCTCAGGCAAGTCAAACTTCTTCGCTGCCATCCAGTTCGTACTGAACGAAAAGTACGCAACTCTCCGCGCCGCGGACCGCAAAGAGTTGTTCCATGTTGGCAGCGGCCGACCGTCGCTGTCCATCTTTGTGGAAATTGTGTTCGACAACACCGACGGCCGCCTTGTTATCCCGGGTCGCGCTGAAGCAGCGGAGGTGCGCATTCGCCGTACAGTGGGCCTTAAGCAGGACGAGTTCCGTGTCAATGACACGAAATTTTCCGCCACAGAAGTCCATCAGCTCCTTGAAAGTGCGGGCTTCTCTTCCGCCAACCCGTACTACGTGGTGGAGCAGGGCAAAATCGCGCGCCTTGCAAGCATGAGCGAGGCTGACCGGTACAAGCTGATCAAGGATGTGGCGGGTACGCAGGTCTACGAGGACCGCCGTCGCGAGAGTGAACGGATTCTTGCAGAGACAGAAAGTAAGCAGAAGCAGATTGACGATGCCATCGCACAGCTGGAGAAACGGCTGCAGGAGCTTGAAAGCGAGACAACCGAGTTGCGTGCATTCCAGAGTGACGAGCAAGAGAAAAAGTGCATCGAGTACGCCATCTTCAACGCCGAGTTAGAACAAGCGAGAGAGAGTCTGGCGAAGTTGGAGACTCAGTGGAACACTCATATCGCGTCGCTCAACAAAGGTCAGTCGAGCGACAGTGCGACAGAGCACTCGATGCAGCAATGCGAGAAGCAGATCGCAGAGATCGACAGTCGCCTCGCTCTTCTTGACGCGGAGAAGAAGACCATTGAGCGTGACCTATCGTCTCTCACAAACCAACAGGCAGTAACGGAACTGGATGCGACGCACGCCGCTGGTCGCCTCACACGAGACGAGAAGGAGCTCACTGCACTCACCAAAGAGGAACGTGAGGTGGATGCGGCCTTGCACAAAGCACGGACTGATGCACGGGCAAAAAAGACATTGTTGGAGAAGCGCCAATCGGAAGCTGCTACCAAGCTCGCTGACGTCGAGATGCAACAGAAGACCCTGGAACACTTGCAAGAAAAGCGCAACCGCACTAAGCTGTTCACCAGCAAAGCTGAGCGTGACCGCTGGATTCGTGATGAGATCGCCACTAACCGTGACCTACTTGCGAGCACACGAAAGGAGATTGCAATCATGACACAGGATATTGCCAGCGTTGAGGCGAAAATCGCGTCGGAGCGGAAGGTGCAGAGCACCGCCACACGCACCACCTCGAAAGCTGAACACGAGATGGAAACAGATGAGAAGCGCATTGCTGCCCTGTTGCAAACGCGCGACGTGTTAAACCAGGAGCGTCGCATGCTGTGGCAGTCTGTGCATGAGCAAGAAAGTGCCGTACAACGTCTTGAGGAAGCGGTGCAGAGCAGCCGCCATCACCTGGAACGGGTTGTGCGCCACGATATTCGCCAAGGGCTGCAGTCGCTTCGCGAGGTTCTGCACGATTTGAATGATAGCCACCTCACCGCGTCTGTTCACGGCCCCTTGATGGACTTGATAACAGTGGAGCCAGGGTACGAAACTGCCGTCGAAGTGACAGCCGGCAACGTTCTGTTCAACGTAGTAGTGGATTCCTTCGATACGAGTGCCCTGCTTCTTGAGCAGATGAATAAACGCCGCAAGCCTGGGCGTATTTCGTTTTTCCCACTCGACACGTGCCGGGGTGTCGCGTCCACCATTCCCTCGAGCGCAGAGTGCTCACCACTTTTGTCGAAGTTGAAGTACCAGAAAAAGTTCTCCACAGTCGTCGCCGAGGTCTTTGGACGCACAGCAGTCGTGCCAACATTGGAAGCTGGCACAAAGCGCGCGAAGGAGCTTCAGTGTGATGTTGTCACGGTGGATGGTGACCAACTCGGTCGACGCGGTGGCATCACAGGTGGCTTCGTCGACAAGCGCAATATGAAACTGCCGGCTGTCGCGCGCGAAAAAGAAGCAAAAACACAGCTAGTGGCTGCGAAAAAGGAGCTGGACGCACAGTGCCAGCAGGTAGCCACGGTTGAGCAAAAGATCACCGAAACACTGAACGAGCTGGAGGGCCTGCGTAACCAAAGTCACTCCAACGAGAAGGCCGCTGACGCTTTGCTACGTGAAAGCCGTTTACAAGAAGAGCGTGTCAACCGCCTGCGGAACCAGAAAGACGCTCTTCTCAGTGCACTCAAAGCGCACGAAAAAAGTATCACGAATACACAAAGTTTGGTTTCACGGCTGGAAGCAGAGCTGCAAGAGGACTTCACCGCCTCCTGGTCTGCACAGGAGGAGGAAAAACTGGAAAAACTCAGTGAGACGCTGTCATCGCAGAAGGTGCGTACAGCTGCTTTGCAAGCTGATGCGCTGCAAATAGGTACAGAGGCTCAGCTGCTCGAGGACACGATCCAGCACCTCGAGCGCCGCAAGGTCATCATTAGTGACCGTATCCGTGAATTGGCGTGGACGAAGCGAAGCACTCTCGGCTTCAATCAAGAAAATGAGAAAATGAAAGCAGAACAGGCGCAGTTGTCACAGCGACTCGCCGGGATCGAGGTGGCCACTGAGAAAGAAACCAAGGAGAAGCAAAAGGCTGAGAGTCAGTTGGCAGCTCTGCGTGCGAATCACGTCGTAGAGACGATGACCCTCCAGCAGCGAAAAGATGGAGTAGATCGCATCCAGGCACAGCGTAGCCTTCTCGTACAGCGTCGCGATGACGCGACCCAGAAGCTGCGAAAACTCGGTGTCATCCCTGCAGACGCTCAGCAATTCGCCGGTATGTCCTTCGGAAAATTGATGCACCAACTCAAGCTGGTGAACGAGCGGATGAAACGGTTCGCGCATGTCAACCGCAAGGCACTGGATCAACACGCGGCACTTCTGGATACAAACAAAGACCTGTGTGCGCAGCGAGCCACTCTTGAGAAAGAGCTTCGCAGCATTCACGAGCTGATGGAACACCTTGACGCACAGAAGGACGAGGCTATTTCCCGCACGTACAAGCAAATTCAGTTTCAATTCGAGACAGTGTTTCGTGAGCTCGTCGCGACAGAAGACGCAGCGGCCGAGTTGCAGCTCGTGACACGTGAGGAACCGGAGAGCGAAGATCCGTATATTGGTGCACGCATCCGCGTGTCGTTCGGCTTGGGCTCCGTCGCTAGCGATTTGGATCAGCTGAGTGGTGGTCAAAAGTCGCTGGTGGCGCTGGCCTTGATTTTTGCAATCCAACGGTGTGACCCTGCTCCTTTCTACCTCTTCGATGAGATTGATGCTGCTCTTGATGCAGAGTACCGCACAGCGGTTGCCAGAATGGTGCAGCGACAGTCGGCAGACTGCCAATTTCTCATCGCGTCTTTTAAGACAGAGATGCTCTCTGTGGCAGACAAAGTTCTTGGCATTTTTTTTTTCCAAAACAAGGTCAGCTACATCCAGACGATCTCTGCCGACGAGGGTGCGAAGCTTCTTCGTCAGCAAGCGGAAGACTCTCGAAAGCGCGCCCGCACCGACGAGCCGTAAGTGATACATCCCAACCGTTCATGAAGATTCCACAGTCATCGATGCAAAAGAGAAAAAAAACCCAAAGGGAGAAGTGACTGAAAGGCTCTCAAAGGGTTTTCGGCGCACCTCTCAGGAGAAAACGTTGGCACAGGAGCTGCGCCATCCCACACGACAGACACTCCATACACACAGAAGGTGCCCTCTGAGGGGAAAATCTAAATAGTGACGCCTGTGCCACTGGAAAATTTAAAAAAAAAAATGCAGCATTAACGCCCCCAGCCGTTCTCAGATTTGGAGAAGACGCGATGGCCGGTATCGGGCACTACCGCGCTCGTGTTGGCTGCTGCATAACACAGCGACTGACCGTGGCGCCGCCTAGCTGAGTTGCTCATGCTGCGCCGAGGTCAGATCGCACACAGAGAACCCCATAGACTGGCGAAGCTCGCACCACCGGCGAGCTGAAGTATTTGACCACCCACCGTTTGAAGCCTGAAAACGACCAGAATTCGAGATAAAGCCAGAGAAAAATAGCAACAGCTGAAAGTGTCATTGCGAGCGAGGTGGTGCTTTTTTTTTCTCTTCAGCAGCAGACCCTCTTGTAAAGCGCTTCTCTGAGCATTGATAGAACTCATAGAGTGTGTGTGTGACCGCTTTGCAAGGAAACACACACGTCCCACTTGACCCTACTTTAGGTTTTTGTTTTCTTTTCCACCCAATCTGGTCAGTTCTGCGTGTACCAACTGCCCCATTTGTGTCTTCTTTTTTTTGTTCGTCCTCCTTTTTTTGTTTTCCTCGCTTCTATTTCCGTCGTGTGCTTCTTCTCCAGAAAGACCACCACGTAGCGCCCTTCGGAACGCCATTTGGGTGATACACAGTGATGCAGTATTGTGCAGCCTTCGTTCTCTGTCTGTGTGCTTCTTGCCTTGATACATTCAGCATGGCGAATATGGCAGTGTAGGTCAAACGCACTAAGACGCTTTGCATCTTCTCACGGTGGCGTGCGCTCCATGTGTGATCGGAGCGCGGAGGTGCTGTCACAGCTCGGCCGCCTCGTCCCTTTTCGTTCTGCACGGGTGTCTCCATCGCTCATCAGTAGCTCGTCTCTGTATATGTATCCTCATCTCCGCTCCTCTCCCTCCTCTCTTGACCATTGCCTTGACTCACTGTGCATTCGCTGATTGCGGCCAGT
>JASAOL010000430.1:0-11402 GCA_030849045.1 Wallacemonas rigidus
CTCTCTCTCGCTCTTCTGATCGTTTGTGCCGCCTTGACGCGAAAAGAGAAGTTCCTTTTTTTCTTATTTTAGTTGTATTTATTTTCGTTTTATTGTTTCCGTGCGGTTGTACTATCTTGATTTGGCGATGGATTACCTTTGTTTTCAAACTGTCTAGCCCGATAACACACACACACACACACTACTCATCACCCACTCTGGTCCTAACTGTTTTCTCGGTGACACAGTGGAGGTATGTGAGGAAACCAAACGAGCTGGGCAGAGGACGTGCATATCGACCATCTGGATCTATCGTCTCGCCTAGACACACTGTCCAAAAAGAAACTCTCAGTCCTGGAGTCTAGTCGGTCGCTTATTCCTTTCCATTTTTTAGTATTACTCCATATGGTACCACCCTTACTTTTCATCCTTTTTGAAGATGGTCTCCGCTGTGCTCACTCTTGGATGACCCGTCTTCTGAGCTCTCGGTTCGTACCTTGCAATTTCTTTTTTTTTTTTTATGATTGATTCACTCACGTTCTCTTTATCTTCTCTTGACTTGACGAGGAGGAAAAAAAAAATAAAAAACGAAACAAGAAGTTGCTCGTCAGCTGTTGCCGTCGAGTGTTCTTTCGATTAGTTTTGTTGCATGTTATTGTTATTTTATTTTGTTTTTTAAACTTTTCATGTGTTCTTCAGTTACCATCTTTCATTGATGTTCGCGCATTTTTCTTTTTAACTTTATTCTTCTCTTTGATGTTGTTCTGTTATTGTGGAGTGCACTTTTTTTTTCTCTCGTGTCGTACAGTGGGAGCTGTTCCCCCAAGTATGTATCCTTTGTGTGATGGATATGACTTGTTTTCCATTGGCGCACGTCACAGTCGCTCTCGCAATCACCCCAACACGAGGTTGAAGACGGAAAAAAATGAAAAGTTGCTGTGCTGTTGTGCAGCTTCTTTTTTTTTTTTTTTTTCTTGTCTTCTCGGTTTCGCGAAGAGCTCATCATGGCACTACTTCCCGTTTTTTGGACTTTCTCTGTGAGGACCGAGTATCTCAATTCATCGGGTGACGCAGCTCCTTTTACTCGCAAGAAGCGTCTGTCGTGATGCACACACGTCAAGGCACAAGGACACTACAGCATGCTCTTAGAGCGCCAAATAAAAAGGCCTGATGTGGAAATGGAAATGTTATGTATAGACACACACACACTTCCTCTCAGGTCTGTGACGTTTGTGAGGCTCTTTCTTCTCGTAGGGTGTGCTTGTGTTTGTTGCCGGTGGCATTGATGACGACCTGAAGACGCACGCGCACGTGAATTCCCGCCATGGATGCTGCGGTTGGCTCGATGTCGGTTCAGCGCGATGTTGCTCTTCATTCGTTTGTCGCAGCCTCGTTGTTGGCTTCGTGATCGCCAAGGAAAACATCATAGCTTCAGCAACAGGGGTAAAATCAAAAAAAAAAGACAAGTACGTACCGCTGACGAAACCGGTCAAAGACATTTTTTTTTTTCGTTTTCTTATTCTTCATCTCAGAGACAGAAAAATTTCTAATGAGCCACGAAGGCGCGCACGTGATGCGTAGCTCGCTTCCGTCGTCATGTTATTCTTGGGCAGAAGAGCGCGTGCTCTCTCCTGGCCATTACCTCTCGCACAGCATCGGTATGCGTCTCTCTCCGCACTGCCGCGCCGGTATGGACAGGTGGGGGGGGGAGGGGGGGGGTCTGGCTGTCCGCAGGACACACGACGCGAGGTCAGGTGTTCTTCTGCAGCCCAAGCACCAGTGTACCCTGCGTCGACTGCGTGCACAGATACTAAAGCAGACAAGGAAGCCAGCACTGGGTCTCCGTACTTCTTCAACACTTCATCTGAACGTACTATATTTCTCTCTCACACACTCTCGTTATGCGGTTCATTCTGCTGGTTTCATCCGCTCATTCTTTGCACGCTAAAGTCTCATATCGGCCTCAGAAGGTACTTCCACACACACACACACACACACCAAAATCCTGTTCCTTTCTGTCGCCTCCACAGCGTGAGCGATTGACGTGGTCGTGGATCTGCAGAAGAAGAAAAACAATAGCATGACAGAGGCGAGTGTACCTGCTGACACGACTAGCCCTCGTGGGGTGAAGCGGGTGCGTATCGTCGAAGGTTGCCCTGGTGCGTTCCCGTCCAGGGGCGGCCGCCGCACGTTCTGGGTGGAAGCTCCCCGCCGTCATGTCGTTGACCGACTCGCCTTTTGCCGCTCACAGGCCGCGGCTAGTGCGGTGGCTGAGGAACACAGGGACGCGGTGGGTGACAAGCGTCACGCGCGCCGTCATGACACACGTAAGGGCCACGCAACGTCACTGCGACCCGCAGCCGCACCGCATCGGCTTTGTTTGGCGTTCACCGGGCGTCGTGGTCGACCTGATCATACAGCTTTTCTTCAACCGATCCCGGAAACATCGTGGGTACGTGCAGAGGTGACCGAGCGTGTGCAGGCCCCACCGACGTACTTCTCAGTCCCCATCTACGTCTGGCAAGACAGCACACTCCGTGAGATGCTAGAGCTGGCCCTCGCGCGGAGTGGGGCCGCCGCCGCTGTCCTTCTCGGTGACGAGGAAGCGCGTCGCGTACATCTACACGGTCGTGATCACGGCAACGCACAGGCCAACTCATCCGTCGCGCTTGACGCTGGCGAAGGCAAGAAGGAAGCACCGGCGGTGCGTCGACGCGGAGCGCAGACAGTGGACATCTGGCACGTCACCATGGGCGGTGATCGCATGCCACGTGTGAGCTCGAAGCCGATTGGTACGTTGTCATTGACGAAGCCTCCTAAATCTGGTGAGGGTGGTGGTGATCGCGTCACTATTGAAGAGCTGCGTACTTCGCATCAAACGCCGTTTCGCTTCGGTGACTTGATTGTGGTGGTGCCGGCTGAGGTGTGAGAACAATATCGGAGAAGCAGGCGCGTCGAAGCCACGCAGTCGAATCGGAAAAGAAAATAATTAAAAAAAGACACTCTGGAGGGGTGAACCAAACCTGGGAAATCGAATGAAGGATGGGCGTGTGTGCACATGCGTTTCATCACTGTCGATGGTGCCGCTAGGGCTATTGTTTTCTTTGCGCTCTTGAAATCTATTTCCGATCATGTCACTTGGAAAAACTTGGAAAGCGGCTCGTTCGCCTTGTTTCCTTCTGCTTAGTGGGGAATCGGCGTGATTCGCTGTGTTCGCTGATGTGGTGAATTGTCAGGGCTTTCGCGTACGGCCGGCGTGCGCCACCGCTCTGTCACAAAGTTCCTCATCAGTGAGTGTCGCACATCCCGATATATATGTCCGTGTAGTATCTGTGTGTGTGTGTGTGCTGGCTGCCGCTCAATTACACAGAACAGCGAATGGATTCACCACGTTTTGTCCATATACCACATACATACGACTCGCACTCTCACGCCTCCCTCCTCCATCTTTGACTTGGTGTACACCCATCTGTTATGGTGATTTCGCCTCCCCCACTTCCCGTGTGCGACTCAACCACGACAGGAAACAAGTCACTTTTCCCTTCGGTTCATTCCACTCAAAAAAAAAAAAAAAAAGGCTGCGGTGCGACTGTCATTCGCGCTCAAAGAAATTCCCTATCGAACTGTTGAGCGCGCAGTCCACTAAACCACTGAGCAGCAGACAACACAAAGACGCAGTTCGGCTCGCATTATCGGTATCTCCTCGTTTCCTTTCTCTCTCTCTCTCTCTCTCTCTCTGGCCTCGTCCCTCTTGGTTCGCATCTAGTGACCATGTCTGGCTGGGAAGAGCAGTGCGGCATCAATGTCGAAGAGGCCCTCGCTGCGGCGCTCGACGCAGCAAGTAAAGCAGGACATATCATCTGGAGCAGTGTCCAGCAGCGCCGTGCCGTCGCGGCCTCGCGCTTAATTCCGTCCATGGCAGAAGTGAAAGCGCAGCGCGCCGCGAAGGCGCACTTCGCGGAACGGCAGCCTGCGAACGCGGAGGACCCGTTCGATGGTCTCCAAGACGACGCACCGATCGATTTCACCGCCGCCGTGGCCGCGATGGGTTCCCCCTCTGTTGACGTGGAGACCAAGAGCAGCCCCGCCGATGTCGTGACACAGTACGATAAGATGTGTGACGGCGTCATCCAGGCGTGCCTGCGAGCCTACTGTGAACGCGCCCAACGCGAGAACCCAAACGCCGTGTTTCGCTTCATTACGGAAGAATTGAACCCCGATGGTTATTTCACCGACGCACTGACGTGGATCGTGGATCCGATTGACGGGACCATGTCCTTTGTTCACGGTCTGCCTGACTGCTGTGTGAGCATTGGGCTGACGTACAAGAAGGAGCCGATTCTGGCCGTGGTGTTCTGCCCGTTCCTCGCGTCCGGCGTCAGTGCGACGGCGTGCATGGCGTCCTTCGATGTGGGGTACCGTGCTACCAGCGCGCCGCTCGCACACCCCGCACTAGCTGAGCTCAAGCACCTGAAGAGTGCGGCACCAGGTGAGTCGAGCCATGATAACGATGGCACTCGTACAACCACCGCAGGAACAGGATCGGGCACGCGTGCCACCAGCGGTGCGTCACAGGGGCACTCGGACGCCCCGCCTCCGCAGACGGCCAGTGGCAGCGGCCGGACGCAGTGTCATGGCGAAATCTTCGCCGCGGTGAAAGGTCGCGGCTGCTATCTCAATGGGATGCCCGTTCACGTCCGTCAAGAGGCGACACCTAAAGATGCGCTGATGGTGTTCAACTACCCGTTCAACATCCGCTTATCGCCTGAAGAAGCAGCTGAAGAGGCGGCGAGTCCAGGGACGGTGAAGTTGGCTCGGCGCGACGGGGCGATTGACTGCTGTGTGCGGATGCGCGAGGCGATGCTTGTGGAGCCCGTACAAAGCGTGCGCATGTACGGCTCAGGCGTGCTCTCACTCGCACAAATCGCAGCCGGTCGCATCGATGCGTACCTGGAACCCGCCGGCTCCGTGTGGGATGTGTGTGCAGCGGCCCTGCTGATCACCGAGGCAGGTGGTACGGTACGCAACATGAAGGGAGAGCCTTTTGATATGTCGCGGGATACGTCTATCTGCGCCGGTGCCAACGCACGCGTGGTTTCATTTATGACGAATATCTCGAACAAGGAAAAGTACTACGAGTATTGGAGTCTGCCACCGCCGGTGACAAAGTAGCTCAGCCGATACACGAAACCAAGAGGAGCCAAACAGAAAAGTGAAAGCGGGGGAAAAAGAGGTCGACGAAGTCGGTGACGTGGTGTGCGACTGAGCTTCGGCGACTCGCCCTACTGTTTGTTCACGCGGTGGTGGCGGTTGTGGGTGTGGTTGACTTACCTTTCGCCGTCTTCATCTTGTTTGTTTGTTTGTTTGTTTGTTTTCCCTTTTTCCACGTCGACCTCTGTGCAGCATCCCTGTGCGACCTTTGCTTGTGCGTGCGAAAAGTAAACCACGCGGTTTCCTACTCAAAAAAAAAAAAAAACGCATCATTCACCTTCAAGAGACGAGGTCGCTTGACGCACGACGTCTGCGAAGACAGCCAGCTCTCTGCGTTTGTGGTGCCAGGGACGGGGGGGAGTTTGTCAACTTGTCCGATTATGGCTTCACACAGTGCAGCTCTGCCCAAGCTGAGGCACCGCAAAAAATGGACTCATGCACACAGAGCCCCACAGTCGTATCTCTGGTCCTCACCACTGTTTTTTTTTTTTTTTTTTTGGTCGTGCTGTCTGTCACGGGGGCGCGCACGCACGACGGCACGTACACTTATGCGTGCGCGCGCTCCTTTTCCCAAGTCATACGTAGCCTCTTTCTCTGTCTCTCTCCCCGTTCCATCTCTAGAGTTGGTCTAAAGATACCTGTCGCATTGAGAAACCAAGGTCTTTCTTTTCTCGCGTTTCTCTTTTGTTTGTTTGTTCGTGTTTTTTTTTTCTTCTTCTTCTCACGTTCGCATCGAACATAAAGCACAAGAGATCAAGTAGTTCTTTTTTTTTTTTCACTTTTTCACTACTAATCCTACGCTCCCATTGAGGGTACCCTCTTCCTTCGCGCCGTCATCAGCGGGTGCACGCTTCACTGACTCGGAGCGTATCTCTCCCTCTCTCAAGTCGTCGTCGATCCTGTTGTGGTTTGTCTTTTTCGTTGGTTTAGAATTAGCACTCGGTCACTGCAAAGACATACGTGCAGGCGTGCGCGCTCCTGTACCTGTCGCATTAATTTTTTTCGTCCTCCCCGGGGTATATTTTTTCCTTGTCAACGCTGGGCATTCTCAGCAGTATAGACAACTGAACAAGAGCGCGTCAAGACGCTACTAAGGCAAACACACACACACACGGTCCACACACGTGTACTCGATTGAACGATACCCCAGAACATGTCGCACACCGAGACCTCATCATCTCACAAACACAGCGCCACCGCACTCGTGGTGGCTGAAGATCACAGCGACGATGGACAGGAGCTTGAGCACGCTGGCGCGTTCCTTCAGCTCAAGGAAGCCTTTCAAAACAAGAATATAGGTCGCGTGCTGATGTTCAGCTTCATCGACGGTGGTGGTCACTCCATCTGGAATCGACAGGTGTTTCAGGTAATTATCTACCAGGTTGCCGGCGACACGGCCGTCGGTTGGATGTCGGCGTACTCCGGTTTCTCGCAGATGATCGCTGCGGTCATCGCCGGGCTCGTCGGGGATCGCATTGGACGCGAGCTCATTCTCAAGGCTGGCTGTGCGGCCGGTCTTCTCGCGGTCGCCACCACGATGTGGGGCGTGTCAGGGCTGAGTCTCGGTATTCTTTACTTTAGTCAGGTCATGTGGGGCTGCTACGGTGGGGTGGTGTCGACCGGCACGGAGGCTATCTTTGCAGACAGCGTCTCCACCGGCCAGCGCGCGTATATTTACAACCTCAAGTGGATGGTACAGTCCATGTCATCTGTCATTGGCCTACTCCTCACCATTGGGCTGCTCGTGTACATGGGCAATGAATGGTACATGCCGGCGATGAAGAAGACGATGTTCGTTGGCCTCTGCTATCATGTCGGCGCCATGCTACTGCTTCTGACGCTCAAGCAGAAGTACGCGCTGGGCGATCTGGAGTCTGCCTCGGAGGCCGCCGTCACAGAATTGGCCATTGTCGAGTGTGAAGCGGCAGAAGACGGTAAGGAGTGCCCCGGCTGTGTCGACTCGCCTTCCACGGTGCAGCCCGGGAATCGAAAGGTGGTGGGAGGCAGCAGTGAGACGACCAGCAATGCCGATCCCAGGTCTGGACGCGGTGAGGAAGACGTGGAAAAAGAGGCACCTCGTCGCGCTGCGTGGGGGGAAGACAGTGAGCTGCCCTGTGAGGAGGCGCACGTGTCTTGTCAGCGAAGTGAGGCGGGAAAAGACAGCGAAGGCCATTGTGTTTCCGCCGGTGTCGCGTCTGGTCACCTGGAGAATGAAGGCGAGGAGGATGACAGCGCATCCGACTCTAGCAGTGTCCGTGACGCCGAAGGCTATGAAAGGGATGCGTCGAAGCCCGGGGCCGCGTCGGCGCAGGCGCGCAGGAGGTACCGTGTCTCTACACGGCGCACACTGACGCCATCCGAGTACTCGATCGCCCCGCAGCCGCCGACGTCACAGCCATCAGAGACACCGGAAAAGACGCATCCCGCCACGACCGCCGCCGAGAAGGCGGCGAAGAAGACACCGCGTGACGTGTCGGATGAGCCCTCCGAGGATCCTCTGCACATAGTCACCGCGGACAGACAAGAAGAGGAGTTCATTGGCGAAGTGGCTATGATTCGCAAACTCAACGAAGAGACAGAAGCACATCGCAAGGACCTGCACGAACGGCTTGATGCGCTTCCCTCAGGCGCCTGGATAGACCGTGTTTCTCTGCGGCTCCAGTTCTTCTTGAGTATCCTGCTGACGTGGGAGTGTGTTCCTTACTTCGTCTGCCTAGTAGACTTCCTCGTCGCGATCGGATCGGGCATGACGGTGCGATACTTATCCCTCTTTTTCGTCGAGGCACCATACAATGTAAAGCCAGCGCTGCTCCTAACCGGTGAGCTCATCGCGTGCCCGCTGCAAGCCATCTTTTCATACTTCGTCCAGCAGATGGGTTCCTACCACACAGGACGGCTTCCGGCAACGGTGTTTGTTCGTGGTACGGGCACGACACTGCTTCTCATCATGGGCATCACCCACAACGTACCAGTGTGGCTTGTGTTTCCCATGTACGTGGTTCGCAACTCGCTGATGAACTCAACTGCCGGCATCACGCGCTCTGTTATCATGGACGCCGTCAAAAAGGAGAACCGGGCGAAGTGGTCGGCCTTTGAGAGTTTCTCGTCGTTTACGTGGGCAGGGAGTGCCGTCATTGGCGGCTACATCGCAGAGGCGCATGGTCATCAGTTCACATTCGCCATCACAGCGGTGTTCCACTATCTGTCTTTAATGGCCCTTATCCCTGCCATGATCGGCGCCGCACCGGTGGAGCGGCAGTTGATGCACTTCAACCGGCTGAGGCGCGACAGGATGAGGCAGCGGAGCTGAGCGACGTGGGCACCCGTGTGCGGTCTTCTGTATGATTTTCCTTTCTTTTTTTTTCTTTTTGCCTGGCTCTTCCTCCTCTTCCGTTCTTCTGTCAGTGGATGTTGTCACGCCCTGTGATGTCTCGCTCCTCCTCTCTCATATTGTTCTGTTTCTGTTTCTGTTCCCCCTCCCCCTCCCCCTTTTTTTAGCGTTGCTCACCACGCTGTGACTTCCCGCTACGAATTCAATCCGTACAGTACGAACCATTCCGTCCTTTTTCGTTTGTTCGTCTTCACAGTGAAGGCACTGACACGCGGTCACTCTGCCGTTTCCCAACGCAGAGTTTCTATTCTTGTTGTTTCTCTTATTCCCCTTGGCTGCTCTCTGGTTCGTCTGGATGGAGTGTTACCTGACAGACCCACAGATACAAAACGAAACTCAAGGGATCTTGAGAGTCTCTCTCAGTGCTACAGAGGCGTGTACACACACACACACAACCATATCGTTTCCGTATTGGGCACGTGTGAAAAAGACAAAGAATGGCAATTTCGTTCGTCGCCGCTTCTGTTGTTCACGAAGTTAAGCTGTGTATCGTCACTGAGTCCGTACTCGGTTTGTCATCATGTCACCTTTGATCATATTTTTTTTTGTCTGCGGGTATGTGTCGCACGTATTTTTCTATTATTATTACTCATGATTGGTAGCTCTTCTCTGCGTACACCAAAGTACCCCAGATGCCGTGGAGTTGGTCCCCACTCCGCGCTCCCCCTCGTTGTCCGACTGCTCTTCCTGAGGAAATGGCTGTGTGATTCTTTCCGGCTTGTTCTTCCTCCGCTCCGTCGGTTAACTTGCAAAGAAGTGTGAGAGAGAGAGAGGGGAAGACAACAACAACAAAAAAAGGGGGGCCTGAGTGTATAAGAGAGGGAAAAAGAGTCACACACATGTGCATGCCTACGCTTTCGTTGTGCTCGCACTCTTCTATGTGCACATCTCAGACATGTCGATGCGGAACGTGCTGAGGTAGCGATGCGCCGCGCCATTATCGCGTGTGCTACGCGCGTTCTTCCTTCGGCACTATCACTTTATGGATAAAAGATGATCGTATGAGGAGAAAAGCTGTCACACGCGTCACACACCGCCATCTGCTGCTCTCACTCACACTCGCTGTCCTTTAGCTGGCACGACACACACACACATAAAATAAAAAATAAAAAACAGAAGTGCACACATCACGACCAACAAGCAGCGAAGTTACCGTCTCTTGTGTTCAACACCTTTTTTTTTTTTTTTTTGGACAATGAACCCTCACGCACCGCACACCAACTCAGCGGTGGTAGAGGTCCATTCGCGCACGCCCACACTCACGCTCCCACCGCAGTGTGAAGAGGCCTATGTGCACCTCAATGTCCTCATGTTAGAGCACCTTCAGCGGCGTGACATGGACGCCGCCGCTGTCGATGCGCACGGAATTCTCTCTCTCTACGTTGGCCACGAGGTTGAGCCGCTGCCGGCCCCTGGTGTGGCGGACGATCTGGATGCGGAGAGGGCTTTCTCAGATTTGAAGGCGCGCCTAGCGTTGACCCAGCAGCTACCACACGATGTACCAGCAAGAGAGGTACTAATCATGTCACTGCAGCGCACTGCGGCCAGAATGGGGAGACCGAGTCAAGGCACAGAAGTTGCCGATAGAGCTAGTTCTGGCAGCGATGTGAGCGATGACAGTAGCGACGAGGACGAGGAAAGCGACGAGGACGCAGAAAGCGAAGAGGACGATGATGAACCCAAAGTCGCGTCCTCGTCCTCTTCCGCAGCCGCCACCGCGCCGAGAAGGCAACCCCCACAAGAGCCGCAGCAAGACGTGGATGTGGGCGCTGTCTTAGCGCGTGCGGTCGCCAGGCTGCACCTCCACACGTCCCCAGCCAGCGTCCACCGCACTTGCGAGTCTACCGCGGACAACGCGCGGGACAAAAGACCTGATACGCACGCCCCGGAAATGGTCCCGGGAGAGCCGCCCTGTTCGGAAGAGACGCCGCGTGATGCCGAGCTAGAGGCACAGGAAGCGCGCTGGATGGCAGAGGTGGAGGCTGACATTGCGAAGGAGATGGAGCGCCTCGCCCTAGTGCGGAAGCACCGCTGACAACGATATACGATAAAAACTCGATGAGGGCCTCTAGGGTGTGAGGAGGTGCTGACTATCACATGCATGGTATGGACTGCTCCTCCTCCGCTCACACGATCAACCGCACACACACACAAAAAAAAAAAAACTGTGTCATCGCTGGCACAAAAGGAAGGTTTTTGAAAAATCAACCGTAGCGAACAGACACTCCAGTGCGCCGCGAAACGAGTCGTGAAGAGTACAAGAGCGTACTGGCACTCGCATCCTCATCACGACACTGTGTGTGCGTGGGTGTGGGTGTGGGTGTGCGCCGTGCGTATCTATTGAGATCCCAGACGTACTCAACAGGACACCACGCTTCACACTCAGGAGGAAGCGCCGTGTAGCCGCTTCGTCTCCTTCTTCAGCGCTCATCGCTCATTCCGCACCTCTTTCGTATCACGCTCTCCCTCTGTGCCACTTTTCCCACTCGCCCTTTTTTTTCTTTTTCTTCTTCGTACGGCAACGCCCGCGACCAAAGTCACATCCGTGAGAACTCCACAAACGCAACGAAATAGTAGGCTCACGCGCACACTCGGAACCACGCGTGTCATCTGTCAACGCGACTGCGCCACCTTTGTGCTCCTTTCTTCTGCGTTCACCTGAGGACTGGCGAACACAGCCTTTGTACCTGATAAGACGCACTTGAGAACAGACAAGATGGCCGAGGAAGATCGTGAGTCGCACAAGCCGACGTCGAAATTGACACCCAAGAGCGAGTCCGCGTCCGAGCACGGCACCGCGTCGCGCCAGAACACACTTCAC
>JASAOL010000431.1:0-11941 GCA_030849045.1 Wallacemonas rigidus
CCACGGGGCGAGGGCGAGAGAGAAGGGCGGAGCGAGGGACGGTGCACACATCACGTCAGTCTGTCGAGAAACAGTTGAGGTATGCACATTGCATATTGTCCTCACGAAAGGTGTCAGATGGTAATTCCAAAGCGTAAGCATCATGCATGATGCGCAACACCGCTCGCTCCGGCTCTCGCACCACTCGCCGAGAAAACAGCGCCCCTGCGAAGAGAGGCGGGAGAGAAAAAAAAAATGGAAGAGAACAAAGAGGGAAACGATGTAGAAGACGGGGGACAGACGAGCGGTGCTGCCCACGATCACCCATCCGCGTCGCCGTCAGCTGGTAGTGCATGTTGTTCGTTAATTCCTCATGACAGAGTCCATCAGAGTGAGTATTGAATTATATGCATCATTCGGGCGGGCGGGGGTGGGTGGCGTGGCCGTTGGTCAGGTGGTGGCGGTTTGGCCGGCCCCAGGGCTCGCCGGGTACTTCGCGGGGGAACAGCTGCCGGGGATGGGACGCCACTCCCGACCCTCGGAAGCCGCCCACGCGCAGAGGTGTTCTCGAAACCCAGCGGGGCATTAGACGGAAGAGTCGTTCTCAGGAACCAGCGTTTCTGTAGTGGCCGGGTTTGGTCCACGGGAAACAACTATACGGAAAGAAAGGAGGATGAAAAAAAAAAACTGGACGAGTAGGGGATTGAACCCTAGGCCTCCTGTATGCAAAACAGGCGCTCTACCACTGAGCTACACGCCCATGTTAGGGCTAAAGTGTGGCGCGTCACAAATCGTAGTGGCCGTTGTCTGTTGTATTCGTGGTGGTTTGAACGGCTCTTGTAGCCTAATGGATAAGGCGTCTGCTTCCTAAGCAGAAGATTGCGGGTTCGAGTCCCGCCAGGAGTATTTTTCGCACTGACGAAAAGGCGTTCGGAACGGTGGAGAAAGGGTGCGGGAAAACAGATGGAGTGTGGTGTGAGGTCGTGTGGCGTGTGCAAGCGTGCGTCGCGTCGCGTGACAGGCTTCCACTCATTGTCTGCTTCGCTGCGCGTGCGATCGGCTCTGGTGCGTGCGCCAGGCGATGCAGGTGCGCGCGGTTCAGGTCGCAGTCAGGTGCGGTGCGTGTGGGAATCACTCACCTCTCTGTCTTTTCTTGAATTGGTTGTTCAACATTTTGTTTCTTTTTTTTTTGGGGAACGGCAGGCTATCATGTTAGTGCTTTTTTTTTTTCGCCCGCCGTCTGAGTCAACGTCCACGATTAAAACGCTTAACGAAAAAACGAAATGGTGTTTTTACGCGGCAGCAGCCTTCTTCTTTTTCTTCTTGGACTTGGATTCCACAGAAGCAAAGAAGTCGTCTATTTCCGCTTGCTTCTTCTTCCTTTCCTTCTCCTCCATTTCCGTCTTGGCGGCCTGGACGTCCTCGATGCCGGACTTCAAGAGCATCTTATCGAACGCCTTCTTGTCGGCAGCCTGTTTCCGTATCGCTTCCTTGTGCGCTTCCTCGACCTGAAACTGCTCGCGGACCACCGTCTTGTACTCCTCCAGCCCACCTGGGAACGGCTGCACGTTCTTGTTGCCCGCCACCCAAATTTGCATGTCCGTGGATTCGATCAAGCGAGAGTCGTGCGTCACGACCAGCACGCCGCCCTTGAACTGCCGAATCGCATCGCAGAGGGCCTCGATGGCTTCCACGTCGAGGTGGTTCGTCGGCTCATCGAGCAGCAGGAAGTGCGGCAGCTCAGCGCTAATGGCAGCAAACGCCACGCGAGCCTTTTGACCACCACTGAGCGTCGCGATCTGGTTCTTGTGGACGATGCCCTCGAGACCGAAGCTGCCCAGCAGACGGCGCGCCTTGTCCTCCTGTGGAATTCCGAGCGCCTGGATGCACTCCACGGGCGTCTTCTCCATGGGCAGCTTGTCGACAAAGTGCTGGTTGTAGCGGCCAACACGCACCTGGCGGTTCATCGTCACGTGGCCCGACACGGGCTCAAGCTGACCCGTCATGAGATTCAACAGCGTACTCTTGCCGATACCGTTCGGTCCGCACAACGTGACGCGGCTGTCCGTCCAGAGCGCGCAGTTCAGGTCCTCGAAGAGCGTCGGGCCGCCGGGGTAGTTGAAGGACACGTTCTCGAGCTTGCACACGCACGCATCGCGGAGCACCGGTGGATCCTCAAAGGGAAACTTGACGACGTAGTCGCGGCGCTTCTCAAGGTACTCGGCGTCGATGCGGCCCTGGCTGATCTGCTCATCCAGCCACTCATCCACGTCCTTCTTCGACATCCCGTTGCGCTTCTTTTCGTTGATCTTCTTCATGATGTCGCTGTACTTCTTGTCCAGCTCCTCGTGGTGCTGCTTGACTTGGCGGTCGAACGTG
This sequence comes from Wallacemonas rigidus, assembly GCA_030849045.1. NCBI lineage: Eukaryota > Euglenozoa > Kinetoplastea > Trypanosomatida > Trypanosomatidae > Wallacemonas > Wallacemonas rigidus. The sequence goes on from JASAOL010000431.1 coordinate 2,359, forward strand.
CTGTAGCTGCCGCGGTAGTAGTTGAGCTTGTGGGATTCAATGTGCACCATGTGTGTGCACACCGCATCGAGGAAGCCCGCATCGTGCGACACCACCACCAGCGTCTTGGGTCGCTTCGCCGTCTCGCTGTACATCTCCGTCAGGTAACTCTCCAGCCAAATCACGGCGTTCAGATCGAGGTGGTTCGTCGGCTCATCGAGCATCAGCACATCGGGCTCGATGAACACGGCCGCGGCCAGAGCGATACGCTTGCGCCAGCCACCACTGAAGCTCTTCGTCTCCCGGTCGTGCCACTCCGTTGGGAAGCCCAGACCAAACAAAATGCGGCGGGCCTTGGCTTCGGCCTGGTCCGCACCCATGATGGTCAGCTCCTCCTCCAGAAAGTGCAGCCGCTCCAGCTCGGCTGTCGTCAGCTCCTCCTTCTCGCGCAGGACGCGGGCCTCCTCGACCCACTCAATCTGCTTCTTGTGACTGTTCAGCACCGCCTGCACCGCCGACACCTCGGACGCGGTGAACTCCTGCTCTTGCTCCACCAAGAGGAGATCCAGGTTTGGCTGCACAGGCAGCTCGCGGGTGGCGAGGAGACGTAGAATGGTGGACTTGCCCCGGCCGTTCGGGCCCATCAGACCATAGCGCGAGCCAGCCGAAAGCTTCACGGAGGTGTCGTTGAAGAGGGTTTTGCCGTTGACAGAGACAGACACCTTGTTGAAAACAATGTTGCGTGAGCCCATGGCAACCTGGTCCTGCTCAAGTGACACGGAAAACGGGTTGTCACCCTCCCGGTTGACCTGGTTCGCCTGCGCGCTCAGCTGGCGCAGCTCCTCATCAGCCTTCGCCTTCTTTTCGAGCTTCTTTCGCTCCTTGCGTGACATCTTCTCTTCCCCTGGGACTGTCTGATCCCGCTCCGGACCAGCGTGGTCACTGTCGGCGTCGGACATGCTGATACCCTGTTTCTTGTTGTCGATTGCTATGTTCCGTTGTTTTTCTTTTACAGACGTGCATGTGTGTGTGTGTGTTGTTTTGATTTTGTTTGTTTGTTCGACGTGGGCGAGAAGAAAGGCGAGTGGGGGCAGAGAGAGAGAGAGAGATGCGTGTGTCCGTTGATGGCGTGAACAGCGCGGAGGCGGACAAAAAAGGAGGGAGGGGGGAGAGAGACAGCGCATAAGAAGAGAGACGGCACGGGTGAATCCACCCGAACAGGACCACGACCTGCCGGCGCGCTACATTCCATTCGAGAAAAGGAGGCGAGTGAAGAAAGGACGACATCGGGGAGTTAAATCGAGCCAACGCCATCACCACGTCACGAATCACGCGACGACAGCGGCACGCGCGTCCTCTTGGGTCCCCATCCGTTCCTTTTTTCTCTCTTCTTGAAGGATGCTTTACTGATGGATATGTCAGCTCTCTTTGCTCGCTCGCTCTGTTAACAGTTAATATTTGTGTCTGCTGTCACGTTATAAGAGAAAAATAAGAAAGAAAGAAGGTGAAACTCTGTTAAAAATGCTTTTTGGTTGTTGCTGTTGTTGGCCGCGTGAGATACCGGAAGACGTGCGCATACAAACCAATGTCAAAGCTAACATGAGAAAGCAGCCATGCATATTTGCTTTCGTCTGTTTTTTTATTCTTTTAATTCTTTTAATTCTTTTCGTTCTGTTCTTTTTTTTTTTTCTTGTCAGCTCTCACTGTAACATTTCGGCGTGACACAGGACCTTCAGAGACAAGCGGCTTTACCGGCAACCAAAATGAGCCCATCCCTTCTTTCTTTCCATCGTTATCCCCACGACACCACGAAAGAACGCTCTTTGATATAAATAAAAAAAAAAAACGGTGCCTGTAGGCGTGCGCGAGTCAAAGGATGGGGGGCGAGAATAGGAGAGGTCACACTTTGAGGGCTCTTTCAACTGCGGGGGTCTTCGCTTGTGAGTGTGTGTGTGTGTGTGTGATTTGATTTGAGTTGATTTTCCGTTTGCTCTGTTATTTCGCGTAAAAGGGGGTGACGTGTATATGTGCGCGGTAGTTGTTTTCAACGTTAAGAAAAAGGAAACGCACTGGTTGATTATTTTTTTTTGTTTTTCACCATTCACGCGCTCTCTCTGTTTTCCATGCGGGTTGCATTTACTGAAAGGTTGGGGGTGAGGAAGGGGAACATGAAGGACTTAATCCTGCTTTTGCCTATCTATTTAAAACAACAAAAAAAGAAAATCTGAAACGCTGATGCTCAAGGGGGTATTTTTAGTCCACCTGCTCCATGCTGGAGGTACCGGCGGTCGCCTCGACCGGCGCAGCGGCGGGCTCGGCGGCCTGCTCCTCCTCATCCTCATCCAGGGAGAGACCAAGCTTGATCATGCGGTGGATGCGCTCCGCGTAGGCGGTGGGGTCGTCGAGGGAGAATCCAGAGGTCAGCAGGGAGGTGTCGAAGAGGAGGAACACAAGGTCCTTGACGGCCTTGTCGTTCTCATCGGCCTCCACGCGGCGCTTGAGCTCTTTGACAATCGGGTGGCGCGGGTTGATCTCCATAGTCTTCTTGGACATCATGTACTGCGCCATGCTCGAGTCGCGCAGCGCCTGGTTGCGCATGATCTGCTCCATGTGCGCGGACCAGCCGAACTCGGAGGTGACCAGAATGCACGGAGACGTCGCCAGACGCTCGGAAAGCTGCACCTTCTCCACCTTGTCGCCGAGGATCTCCTTCATGGTCTTGCAGAGCTTCTCGCAGGCGGTCTTCTCCTCCTCGAACTGCTTCTTCTCGTCTTCGGACTCCTCAAAGTGGACGCCCTCCTTCGTCAGGCACGCGAACTTCTTGTCCTCGAAGTCCTTGACCTGCTGCATCACGTACTCGTCAATGGGCTCCGTCATGAAGAGCACCTCGAAGCCGCGGCGCTTGGCCTCCTCAATGAACGGAGACGTCTCGAGCTTCTTCTTGCTGTCACCGGTGATGTAGTAGATGTTCTTCTGGTCGGGCTTCATGCGGGTCACGTAGTCCTTCAGGGTGGTCATCTCCTCACCAGACTCGGTGCTGAAGAAGCGGAGCAGCTCCATCAGCTTCTTGCGGTTGGCGGAGTCCTCGTGGATGCCGAGCTTGATGTTCTTGCCGAACTGCTCGTAGAACTGCTTGTAGTCCTCCTTGTTCTCGGCGATCTCCTCGAACATCTCGAGGCACTTCTTCACCATGTTCTTGCGGATCACCTTGAGGATCTTGTTCTGCTGCAGGTTCTCACGGGAAATGTTGAGGGGAAGGTCCTCGCTGTCAACAACGCCCTTGATGAAGCCGAGCCAGTCGGGGCAGATCTCCTCGCAGTTGTCCATGATAAAGACGCGGCGCACGTACAGCTTGATGTTGTTGCGCTTCTTGTTGGGCTCGAACATGTCGAACGGCGCGCGCTTGGGCACGAAGAGGATGCAGCGGAACTCCAGCTGGCCCTCCACGGAGAAGTGCTTCGTGGCGAGCTCGTCCTCCCAATCGTTGGAGATGGCCTTGTAGAAAGCGGCGTACTCCTCCTTGGTGACGTCCTTGGGGTCGCGCGTCCAGAGGGGCTTGTGCTTGTTCTGGACCTCGAACTCGTTGGTGACCTCCTTCACCTTCTTAGTCTTCTTCTTGTCCTCACCCTCCTTGACCTCCTCGACCTTGGGCTCGTCGCCTTCCTCGTCCTTCTTGGCCTCCTCCTCGTCGTCGTCGGTCACCTCCTTCTCGGTCGTCTTCTGGATCAGCAGCTCAATGTCGTAGCCAATGAACTCGGAGTGCTTCTTGATGAGCTCCTTGATGCGGCGCTCCTCCAGATACTCCTGCTGGTCCTCCTTCAGGTGAAGGATGATGCGGGTACCGCGCTTGAGGTCGCAGTCGGGGGCGGCCGTGATGGTGAACGTACCACCCGCAGAGGACTCCCACAGGTAAGCCTCATCCGCGTTGTTCTTCGAGAGAACCGTCACGCGGTCGGCCACCAGGTAGGCGGAGTAGAAACCGACACCGAACTGACCGATCATGCTCATGTCGCCACCAGCCTCCAGAGCCTCCATGAAGGCCTTGGTGCCGGAGCGGGCAATCGTACCGAGGTTGTTGACGAGGTCGGCCTTGGTCATACCAATACCGTTGTCCTCCACAGTCAGGGTCTTGTTGGTCTTGTCGGGAACCACGCGGATGCGCAGGCGGGTGTCGTCACCGAGCACGGACGGGTCCGTGAGGCTCTGGTAGCGGATCTTATCGCACGCATCGGAGGCGTTACTGATCAACTCACGAAGGAAGATTTCCTTGTTGGAGTAGAACGTGTTAATGATCAACGACATCAGCTGGTTGATCTCAGCCTGGAACGCGAATGTCTCGGTCATTGTGCTGACTGGGTAAAACAATGCTTCTTATTAATTTAAAACAGAAATAAGTTTGGTAGCTTTTTTTTGCTGCTTAGAGGAATAAGAGTGTTTGATGGTGGTTGAGAGCGCGTGGGAAATCTCTTTGTAGTAAGAGACAGTGTTGCGGACAAGAGAGAGGGAGAGAAAAAAAAGTTGTGATAGGTTTCCCCCACGATAAAATGAAAAAGGAGAGGCAGGGAGAGAGAGAGAGAGATAGTGTGTACCGTGCGCATGCGTATGCTAGGTGTCGGCGATGCAGGAAAGCATGTGGGAGAGGCCGCTCTGACGAGAGACGACAACAGATAGGAGTCAAAGACAAAGTGACAACCGTGACTGCCTCAGGGTGGCTTTCGCAGGGAAACCTCCGTCTCCCCTCATTCTTTTCCCTTCACCTTTCGAAAAACCGCAGATGACGTCCCGGGTACGATTGCGTCTCTTAGATACACCGTACTGCGGATACCTGATCGATTGTAGCGTTGCTGGTTCTTTTTTGTGGCTTTGGTGGAGTGCGGGGACGTGTGCTCTAGATATGAATAGTGTTGCACACCGGCTCAGTGACGAGAGAAACGACAAGGTACAAGGCGAGGAGGGGGAAAAAATATATGATGACAATTACACATGAGGGGGAAGGGACAAGAGAGAGAGAGGTGCGTCTCATCGTCACCGTAGCTGGTCATGAAACGTAGACTGCGGGTCGTGGTGATAGGAGGGGCCCGCCATGTAACCGGCCGCAGACACCTCTGCCATACAACCACTGATGCTTCGTTTGTGCCCACTTCTCGGTGAGCCAGCACGGGCGGCAAAGACGCGCCAGAACTTGAGGGTCTCATCGGACTGTGCCGCACACACCCTCTCCTTGTCTGGTGCGAGGGTCATGCAAGTGATATCCGCCTCACAGTTTGGCGCCGTGAAGGTACCGACGAGAACAAACGTGGAGGCCTTGCGCAGTTGCAGCTGCCCGCGCAGACGGTGCGAGGTCAGCACTTCAGCCCCTTGACAAATCATGCTCGTGATGGGGTACTGCGTCCGGACAGCGTGACGCATGTACGGTGCGGGAAAGCCGTTCGCACGGTGGCCCGTGCTGGAGTTGGAGACGATTGTCGCCATGTCAACAACGGCACCCGACTCCTCGTCCATCGCAACGCCGTCGTTGAGCGCGCGCGAGGAAACATGGGTGTCAATGGAGCACAGCACACTGTCCTCACCACCACTGAAGAAACGGCTGCGCTTTTCCGGGTTCCACTGCAGCGCGGTGACGGGGCCTTGATGGACGTGGTCGAATGCGTACCGCGGGCAGCTGCTGCGACGTGCGTCCCAGATGCGTACGTGACCGTCGTCGCCGCCCGTGGCCAGGTAGTACGGCTCCGCGTAGCAGTACTGTAGCGCCGTGATGCCGCCCTGGTGGCCCTCGTACGACGCCACCAAGGCGCTCTTCGCGCGCAAGTCGAACACCCGCGTGCAGCCTTCTCGACCGTCGCACCCCACCGCCAGCATGGGGCCATTCACGGCCATGCGTGTCACCTCAAGACCCTCTGGCACACGCAGCGTGCGGAGGAAATCTTCGGATCGGCAGTCGTAGACGGCAACCGTCCCCCCAACAAGGTTGAGCGCGACGCATGAACACTTGTGCAGCCAGTGCACGCCCGATACGCTGTAGTTGCTCTGCAGATCGACAAGTTTACCCGACTTTCCCGAAGCAGCGTCCCAGGAATAGACACAGTTCTTGAGTCCGATGACCAGCTTATCGTTGCTGCCCCAGTGAAGCAGCTGATTCGGGCCGGATGGGAACTCCGGCGCATCCAGCACCTTTTCAGGGTTGGGGCACAGAACGCGTTGCGGTGTCGAGTGCCGCCCCGCTGAGCTGTACAACCGATGACGACTGCCTAACACACGCGCGGAGCAACTGGACGCGGCAGAATCACGATGCAGGTCGCCACCGCTGGTGCCGCAGGTGGTGCTGACGGCCGAGGAAAAGCGCAGCACTTCGCCGCCGAGATTACGGCGCTGCCATGGCACGCTCACAGCGCTGCCCATCTCATCACTGCCTCGCCCTCGCTCGTCGGGATCCGTCGCGAGTGGATCGCGCGCACCAAGTTTGTCTGCCAGCATGTCGTTGTAGAGAGAGGTTATGTACGTCGAGTCGTCGGAGACTTGCGATTCGGTGAGGCTGGTCCACGCGCTGGAGGAGGTTGCACTGACGGGGAGTGGCACCCCACCACCAGCGCCTCCGCCGCTCTTGAGGGGCGCCGAGCCTGGCGTCGTCAGTGCAGTGGGGCTGAACGTTTGATTCACCAAATTGAACGACGAGACGGACATGTCCATACCTTCACGCTGAGGTATGTGTCGCGAGAGCCGGGTCGGTGGAATATCTCCGTCTGCCACACCACCGCCACCACCACCCTGGCTTTCCTCGTCGGCGCAAAGCGGAAATGGCGCTTCCGCAAAGGAAGAGGACCGGCTCATCGACGGAGGGAAGTCTGGAAACACCGCGCTGTCGATGCTGGTGGTGGCGAAGGAGGCGAGGCACGACATGGAATTCATCTGGTGGCTCGAGCGCATGTGTAAGCCTGGTGCAACGCGTGGGCGTTTTCGCCCCGCCTCACCGTAGAGGGGCGAGCTCGCTTCATTTTCACGCGCACCCAAGGACCACTGTCGCATTGTTTCCCCTTTTTTTTTCCCTTGTCTTATCGCCTCACGACTTGAGAAGAAAATCAGAGTACTAGTCTAACAGTCGCCCGTGGGAAAGGTTGAGGTGTGCTGTTGACGTGGAGTCCCCCTAAATAGTATCGTTTCTGTTGTTGTTGTGTGTTGGATTACGGACCGTTGAGCAGATAGCCACAGTGCTACAAAGAGAATTGGGGAGCTATCCGATTGCTTGTTTCAACGAGCCCACGGTGCGACAAAGGCGGGAGACCGTATGGGAGGTCCGTGTACACGCGATGAATGCTCGACTTGGGAAGGGAGACAAAAAAAAAAAAAAGATGGGGTGCGGATGACAGAAGAAGGAAAGAAAAAAAAAAAAAGAGAAAACGAATGTGCGCGTGAAGATGATCACACAAACAATATCTCTGAAAAGAGAGTGAAATCTAAAGAAAAAAAAAATCGAAATATATCTACTGCCTTTTGTAATCTACGTGGTCTGCAGTTTCCTTTGCAGTGTGGAAGAGCGAGAGAGAGAGAGAAGAGAGCGAGGTGAGGAGCATGCGGCGCTGGGCGAGAGAACAGCGGCGATGGTAGGCAAATCTGTGCGAGCAGCAGATTTGCTTCACAGCCAGCTGAGCGTGCACTTCTTAGGAGTGTTGACTTTCCGACGCGGAGAGAGAGAGAGAGCTCTTAGACATGAGCGCGCGTACACGCATATCAGTGAGGCAGTAGAGTCGTATCCGTATGGAAGAAAAAGATGTAAATGATTGTTGTCACGTTGGATGTCAAGTGCGCATACACAAACAGCCTGGAAACACCACAATTAGATTTGTTTCTGTTCACAAGGTCTCTGAGCAAACTCCTTGCGACAAGCAGCTTCACTTGGCACACTTAGCGGTGCGGTCGTCTTCCCCTTCCATCCCCCCCCCACGCACAGGTGTGTGTCTGCGCCTCAAGTGCGAGGCGGTCTAGAGAGGGCCGGATCTTCGATGGGGTTGAAAAAGACGGACGCGTCTTGACGGCTGGACAAGCACACCCCAAGGTGACGGACAACGTCGTAGGCCAGTGAGCCTTCACCAAGAGCCCGATGCAGATATGGGTATACACTCCAGTAGTAGTCGGGAGGGATAAAGAAGTTGAGGTGGTGCAAGAGCACCATTGCCATGACGTCTCCGCTCAGCATCGCTACCATGCCTGGCTTCACAGAGCATGTGGGGATGTTCTTGGCAGATCCGACAGGTACGGCGTACCGAAAAGAGAAGAAGTACACGAACTGCTCGAACGGCGTGTGACGCTTCTTCCAGTGCTTCGAGAAGTCGTGAATGATGCGCGTGCGGTTGTCGCGAATCGCGTCAAATTTGAGCAACCCCATCATCGTGCGCCAGCTTTCGTGCGCCGTCACGGAGGGCAGAGGGAGATGGTAGCCCTCGCCACATAGAAACGCTGTGATGCGTCGCACAATCGCTGGGTGGTTTTCCGCCATGCGGCGCATGCGCATGGAGCTCTTCTTGGACTCAAACACCAAGAGGAGCTGCAACAGGCCTGTGACCACTTCAGGTGCTTGAAGTAGACACGCACCCTCCTTGCTGCGCATGGCGTAGCGCGTCGCATTCTTGATCACCTCTGCCAACGCAGGGCACGGCCTCCCACCACTGGCTCGGCAGATGGTGCAGTGATAATTACGTACGTCTGTGCCTTCATTACCCGACACGTGGAAGGCATCATTCACCGCGGACGGTTCCTGCGACGCGCTGGCGCCCGCACTGCCACGATCTGCCGCCATCAAGGGCGACACGTAAGTGCGACCCGCCACTATGGACGACGCTGAATCGACATCCACGTACTCGAGCGCGAAGGGCTGTCGGAGCAGCGGCGCGAACGTGGCTGGAATTTTTAGGAACGGCGGCTCGTCTGTGACGGGGCCCTGACGGACTGCCTCGATGGCGTTTGGTTGGACGGCCAGCAGCACGTCTCGGCTGTAGCGTTGCCTCCTAGCAGCCGCCACTGGGCTCGACTGGGCGGCAGTGACAGCTGGTGACGGGGCAGGCTCCGGCGCTGGGACGCTAGTGTGTCCGGTGTGCGCTTCATGGTCGTGTGGCAGCGGTCGGCCTTGTTCGGTGTGGGCCTTGTGCAGCTGCCGCAGATGATCGGCCGCGCTCACAGGACGTGAAGTGGCTGTGCCGGTTCCAACGCTGGTGTGTGGGACTGGGGCGTCGCGACCCGAGCTCGTGGCAAGCGTCACACTCGGCACGACCGTCGCCTGTTTACCTGGTCTCACCATAGGACGCAGGCTAGGTGAGGGCGTGTACGCCGTGGCATTGGCGTTCATAATCGCGTTTCTCCGGCTTTTCTTGTGTGAAGAGAGAGAGAGAGAACGAGACGGAAGAAAAAAAAAAAAAAGATTTGGTGTTGTTTTCGTTGTGTGCAAATAACTTTGCAAAAGGAAAAAAAAAACGAAAGGGAGGGAGAGAGAGAAAGCGTGTGAGAAAGGGTGGAGAAACACAAACCATGGCGGTGCGAGTGTCAGCACTTTTTGTTTTCTCTTCTCCGCCTCTTTGGAGGAGAGGTTGCAGCGTAGAGCCGAGTTGAGATGGAG
>JASAOL010000432.1:0-12357 GCA_030849045.1 Wallacemonas rigidus
GGAGGCGAGACGAGCCTGAAGCTTGAGAGACACCATTTTGTACGTAGTTCGTGAAAAAAACTATGCCTTGGTGATTGGACACGCGTAGGTGAAGGGGTGTGTAGTGGATAGGGAAAACAAAGAGAATACAATCATGATGTGCGCGGGTAGCGCGGTAGGAAGACAGGGCGACAAGAGAGAAAAGGGGAAGAGGGAAGAGGTAGATAGGTGGCGATCAAGGCAATGAGTCTGAAGTAGCGGCGACGGAAAGAGCTGGAATCGAAAGAACCCGGTGTAGCGTGTGCGCTGGTGTGAGTGGTGTCCCAACAAGGGGCCGCACCGGAAAGAAAAACCAGCATTGCTGCCCGATGAAAAGAGAGAAGGCGCGCAGCTCACAGGGTGGCAAAACTGTCACCACGTGGCACCGCTGATGCTGAGAAAGAGCGACGCCTGTCTGATAATAATGTGCATGCGGTGTTCGTTTGGTTCTTGTCTCTTGTCCCTGTGTGTTTCTGTGAGTATGTGTGTATGTACATGTCACGGAAAGAAGGGCTTATTGAGCTCCGTACACTACGAAGAAGAGAAACAAAGAGCTAGCACCAATTGCTCTTTTTCATCTTTTATGCGTTCAAGAAGGCCATCAGTTCCGCCTGACGTGCCGGGTCAGCCAGCTCACAGAACTTTTCCGCTTCCTTCTCGTAGTGCTGCTGCGCGAGCTTCGTACGAACGCGATCAGCTTGACGTCGCTCCACATCTGCAGTCGACACGAGCACACGGGTGGGAGCCGTGGCTGCGGACAAAGAAGATGAGGCAGAGGGTGAGACAGCTCTAGGGTTTCCGGTGGCATCGCTCGCAGACTTCATCGTTTCCATCTCGCGTGTCGTTACTAGTTGTCTTGTGTTTCGGTCGAGATCGTCGTGTAGGGCTTTTATTTCACTCTTTTTCAGTTCTGTGCTGTGTACGCCGTTGCATTCCCGCCGGTGTGGCATGAAGATGTCCTTGTGGAAGTACGTGCCGCAGACATCGCACTTGAAGTACTCAAGATCGGCAGAGACGTGTGACATGAATGGCACTTGACGAATGAGAGGGCACGTGGACGTCCAACTCTGGGGAAGGAACACAAAAACCGGAGAGAAAAAAAAAGGGTTTGGAAGCCAAAAAAAAAAAAAATAGTTAGGTGAGGTGAGTTGCAGAGCGCAAAGGTGAGAGGTGAGAGGTCGAAGAGCGTACAAACAACTAGTGGGTCATAGAGAGAGAAGCAGAGTGGGAGGAGGGGAAGAGGACGAGGGAGGGGAGGGGAGGGGAGGGGGAATTGTGCAAAGGGTCCACTGTGGAAGAGACAAACATATATCTACATAGACACGCGCGATTTGAGACCGACAGTCGTGAGAGAAGTGCCCCATGCCCGCGAAGCAATAATGATGCGATGAACGGATCGTCGGAGCCAGATGCGGTATGTGTACCGTCATTGTCTGAGTGACAACGTGGTCACACGCACGCGTGCTCATCTCTATTTCGCCGCCACGCGCCATACTTCGCACACCCGTTGAGTGGCACGTACCGCGCAGTGCAATTTGTGCGCACAGACGGGAAGAAAAACCTCAAACAAAAAAAGGTAGTGAGAGAAATGTCTCCATCTGCGACGCTATGCGTGCAGCGGTTTGACTCTCGCACCCTTTTTCCTTTTGATCAGCCCTGCTCACCTCTGATACTTCGGCCCGTGTACCACCGTATGATGGCACGTGTACGGTCGTTGAAGTTGCTCATACTATCGGTTTTTTTTTTTTGGTTTAAGTAGGTCGAAAAGAGGAAAAAAAAAAGAGAGAGTTGTTGATCATGCTATGAAGTACAAACAGCCATCGCGCATCACGCACGACCAGAGCGAACCCAGAAAGACCAGAAGCCTCAGCGCGCACGCGGCGCACAAAACGAGCAGGAGAAAAGACCACGTCCTTTACTTCTTGCCGGCCTTCTTGGCGGGAGCGGCGGCCTTCGCGGGGGCAGCGGCCTTTGCGGGGGCGGCGGCCTTCGCGGGAGCGGCGGCCTTCGCGGGAGCAGCAGCCTTCGCGGGGGCAGCAGCCTTCGCGGGGGCAGCAGCCTTCGCGGGAGCAGCAGCCTTCTTCGCAGCCGGCGCGGCGGCCTTCTTCGCGGAGGCGGCCTTCTTGGAAGCGGCGTAAGCGGCATCAGCCTCCTTCGCGCGCGCACGGTCCTTCTCGCGCTTGCGGAGCTCCTGCTTGCGGGCGCGGTTGCGGTTGGCCTCATCGCGCTCGCGCTTGGCGGCGAGCTGCTCGGCGAGCTGGCGCTCCTTCTTCTTGTCGTTCTTGATGCGGTGGATGTGCTCCATCAGGTTACGCTTGTTACGGAACACGTTACCCTTGGCGCGCATGTACAGCTCGCGGTACATGTGGCGGTCGATCTTCTTCTCCTCGCGGTACTTGCGGAGGAGACGACGGAGAATGCGCAGGCGGCGCATCCACAGCTCCTTGCTGGGCATGCGGGCCTCGCGGGTACCCTCGCGGCGACCGGCGCCCTTGTGGCGGCCCATATCCTTCGCGGCCTTGGTCTTGCTCCAGCGGGCGCGGGAGTGCACCTTCACCGGAGTGCGGATGATGTAGCCATCCTTGATCAGCTTGCGCACAGCCTTGCGGGAGTTCGCAGACTGGATCTCCATGGCCTCGTTGGGGTCCAGCCACACGCGCTGGCGACCGCACTTGAGGATATCGGAGGCGAGACGAGCCTGAAGCTTGAGAGACACCATTTTCGCTTGCACGATCTAGCGGATGTACACACACAGAGAGAGAGAAAAAAAAAAAGATGAGATGAGATGAGATGAGATGAGATGAGATGAGATGAGATGAGATGAGATGAGATCAAAGTAAAAAGGAGGTGAGGATGCAAAGATGATGAAAGGCCCGCCATATCGGATAGCGATCGCAAGGTACGTGGCGGGTGGATGTGCGCAGGGAAGAGCCAGCGCACACGTCACGTGCCCAGGTGGGGAGTTGCGGCAATCCATTCTCAAGTTACCCAGTAAACTATTCGCTATCGCGCCGTGAGGAGTCGGCACACGGCGTGCGGTGTTCCAAGGTCAATCTTGTCTCGGGTCGGCACCCCCCCCCCCATGTTGACCTGTATAGATGTGTGTGTGTGTGTGTGTGTGGTGTGCGGTAGTTTGCTTCGCATCGTAGCAGTGTCGTTAAGAGTGATAGGTGATGATCGCTAGAAGTTATAGGTTGGGAGGGAAGCACTGTGATGTGGAGTGCCCAGTACCTGAACGCGTGTCGAAGAATGCTCAGAGGAAGAGAACATGGAGCCCGCGTCTGTTCAAGTGACGGGAGTGACGCTCTCTTGGGTTTAGCACTGGTATCACTATTTGTGTGGAAGTTGAAGTTGGTTTGGAGAGAAAAGAAAAAAAAAAGAAAAAAAGCGAGGTACAGCCATGAAGGAACAAAGACAACCCGTCGCGTCCATCTCTCTCTAGTCGTGCGTCATGGGAGACGGTTTCACCTGTGGCACGCGAGAATCCTCTCTCCTTCTGGGTGCGGGTGTGTGGCACTCGCGCAACAAAGTTTCAGCGAAGAACACACAACATAAATAATAAAGAAGGAGAGAATCTGAGAGAGTACCTGGAGAGATGTGATGGGCACATTTTAGGTTTTGTACACGTGAGATCATCATCATCCTTTCTTCATTCTCCTTTGTTTATTTTAGTGCACGAGGTTGCCCGGAGGAAAAAAAAAAAAAGCAGACAAAGAAAAGCTGTTTTCGTAAAAGTGGTCAAAAGAAATAAAAAGGGCCAAAAGCAAAAGGGAGAGTTGGCGAAACAGATGGGAGTGCAGCGTACGGATGCGAACTTAGGTAAACAAAAAACGCAAGGAAGAGACACAACTGGGAGAAGACGATAAAGTAGAAGAACAACGGTGATGAGAGTCAAAAGGGGGGGAACACACAACAAGGAGTCACACGCCTGACAAGCAAGCGCGGGTTGGTCCCTCAGGTGGGTACGTGCGCGATACCAAACAGAAAAAGAAAAGGACGCGACGCATCGCGAGGTTCGGACACTACGTCATGTTCTTTTCTTCTCCTTTCCGTTCTGTCCCCAGCTGTGTATGCGTATGTGTGTATAGGTATGTGCACGTGCGTACAACTCACACCCTACAGCTCAAACTCCTCCGCACGCAGAGGTAGCGACAGCTCGACGTAGGCGGCGATGGTGTCCTTGACCAGTTCAGCCGGACCACACACCATGACCATGCAGCGCATCGGATCGCCTGTCGGGCACAGCGCCTCCCTCAAATTTGGCCGGACGGCACAGATGTCAGCGAGACGCACAACCGCACTGCCGTCGACATCAGAGGAGGTCTCGTTCAGGCTCGCCGTTGTGCCCCTCTCGTCCTTGACGCCGATGGATGTCGTTGTGAAAAAAGGCGCGACAGGGTTCGCCTGCGACGCCTGCACGCACTGTCCGTCCTGCTCGTCGATACCTGGCAGCGGTTCATCAGCCAGTGAACCCTCCCTCAAGCCAGCACCGTCCACGTACGGCGTGGTGCTCACGTCATCACCCGCAGCGGGCGCCGCCATGACCGCATCCTTCAGCTCTTTGAGGCGTGCGAGAGCCGCGAAGTCGGGGGCACTGGTGACGGAGAGACACACCTCGAAATCGGTGCTCGAGGACCAGCCAGTCATGACGTTGGCCTCGCGGGTTTCGTCGCGGCCCAGCGCCTCGGCGTCGGTGTCGGTGTGCAAGTACGCGGGCAGTCCCAGTGTGGGCGCCATGGCCTGTACGAGCGGGGCGGAGCGGCAGGCCCAGATCAGCCTCACGCGGCGAGGCAGCGTCACGGCAGCCGCCTCCTGCCCCTGTGCGGCCTCACCCCGCGCCTGCGCACGGGCCCACCGCAGCACAGAGCCGAAGATGGACGCGCACGGCGTCACGCCGATGCCACCGCACACAAGGAACAGCTCATCGAGGCGCGACACATCCAGCGGAGACCCACATGGACCCTCCACAGCGAGCGTGATCGGCTCACCACGGGCTACGCGATCGTAGAGCTTCTGCGTCCACGTGCCCGGTCCCATCGACTTGATGTGCACGGTGTACGGTGCCGATGCCCGCGTCGCCCCGAGACCGGCGGCGCTGCTCAGTGTGAACGGGTGCCACTGCAGCGCGGACACCTCCACAACGTTCATAAAAACGTACTGACCCGGGTACGCGCGGTTCATGACGGGGCCAGTGCCGCCGCGGATGCGGAAGCCCACTTCGAAGATATCTTCGCTGACAATGCGCGCACTGCCGACATCGACGAGTGCGGAGCGCTGAAAAAGGCGAATGAAGCGGTCAATGAGCCAGAGCGTGAGGCCTGGGAGCATGTACTGCCAGCTCGATGGTGCGTGCAACAACGTGATGCCTAGCAGGGCGTAGGATGCGAACAGGTGCGCGTAATGAAACACTTCGAAGAGCTGACGACGTACCTTCCAATAGGCGCCACCACCCATGCAGACCAGCACCAGCGGCCCGAGCCACCACTCCATCAGGACAACAGTAAAATCGGTCGACACCTCACGGTAGCCGATGATCGGGGGAAGGACGAAGAAGTTGTGCCAGAGTTGCCCGTACAGGGAGAAAACGGAGAAGTACGCGAGGGCGTGCACGACCATGGCGATGAGGAACATGTAGCCGAGGAAACGATGGGCACACAGAAAAGACTCCCAGGACGTACCCAGCACGTTGTGCAGAACCGAGTGACGGCTCACCGGCAAGAGTAACAACGAGAGAAACAACGCGGTGACCTGTCCCATCGCGCGGGCGAAAATTTCGCGGGTGGGGAAGTGAACGGTAGCACTGTCGACCGTGTTGGTCCACACGGACTTGTAGTTGTGATCGTGCGCCCAGTAAACGAAAAACAGCACCGTCAGCAGTGCCGTTGCCGCAGCGAGGCCGGCCTCCACGTAGTTCAGCGCAGGGAACTGAGGAACGCGCCGCTGCATCCAATAGCTACCCTTCTGTGACTGGCGCAGACCCCATACAACCACCAAGACGACGATCAGGTAGGTGTAGAGGAAGAAGTTCCCCGGAAAGGTCTTGAAGCGCAAGCGGTTCGTCAGCGACCACACACGCGTGCGAAAAAAAGCATGCGGGCCCTCCGGCACACTGCTCGTGGCGTTCTTGACACCCTCCACAGAAACCGTCTCGGCTGCAAATTCGGCGACCTTCTGGGCCGTCAAGCGATGGAGATCATTTAGGTAGTAGAAGCCCAGTAGCATACATACAACAACGAGCAGGAGAACAAGGCTCAAGGTCAGCGCTTGGCGCGCTGTTGTCGGCGGTACATAAAAACGCATAGATTCGATCTTCTCTGGTGACACTACCGCGCGTAGGCGCGCCTGCGTGTCCGCAGGGTCCCTCGTCACGTCCGCCACAGGCGAGACGGGAGGTACGACGGAGGTGTGCTCCTGTCCACCCACGTTGGTCGCGGCGACGGCGCTCTGGTCTGCGTCAGGGTTGACCACGGTGACCTCCTCTGCCTCCCTCGATGCACGCATCTGCTTCTGGAGCGATCGCAGTTTTTTGGTGAGGAGGAAAATGCGGATAATCAGCACGATGCTCATCGGGTAAAATGTCAAGATGATAAAGAGGCCAATGACCGTGTTAATGATGTCGCCCTTGTACGCCTTCGCGTCCGCGGCGGGCGCGTATGTGCTCGGGTCGCCCAGACAGAAAAAGACGCCGCACCGCATCACATCGCGTGCCCACGTAAAACCGATCGCCACGGCGATGAGCAGGTACACACGTGCCATGACACCCTGAGCCACGAGTGAGAACCACACATTGCGCGCCTTCCCTCCTGACCGGCCGGTGAGGAACTCCTGCCAGTACTTCTGATGGTAGTGGGTCATGCATTGATTCACGAGATCGACAGATAAGGTGACGAAAGAGATGAACAGTGCCAGACCAAAGAGAGACCACGCGGGGAAGCCAAACCACCCCGGTGCGTGCGGAAGTGGGGAGGCGTTGTACGGGGACACTTCCCACAACACGAGACCGAGAACGGCCAACACACTGCACACGACGGTGGCGATGGTGAGGGTGCGTAGTGTGTCCATGGCTAGCAGATGTAGGGGAGGAGAGAAACAATCAAAAAAAAAAAAAAGAGGACGTGAAGGAAACAACGAACAGACTGCAAACTGACGAGGAGAGGAGCGCCAATGAAACGTGTGTGAGTGTGTGTAAGTGGGGGGAGGGAGAGAGAGAGAGAGGGGTGATATAGCGGCAGTCATGAAGCGTAACACGAGCACGTCGCAGAGGGTGCGATACGGCGCGAGTACAAAGTCTCGCATGAGAACGAGACAACGCGTTCGCGCGCTCAGGCTCACGATGTGTGTTCACGGACACTTGGATGTGACGCCGCTCTTTTTGCTTTCGAATGTCATTTTCTCGTTTTGCACCGCAGTGATCATCTCTCGACACATTGAGTGAGAGCACGCGAGTGCGAACCATAACGTCAAGTTATGTCTTTGACTCTTTTTTTTTTTTTCTTTGCTCTTTTCATCAGCGCTTGTAGTTGTTGCTGTTGGCCATAGTGATTTGGGAGAAGGAAAACACCGCAGTGCCGAAGATGTTCTGGGCATCCGCAGTTGCGAAGGTCGTTTTCGCTGGCCGTCTGGCGTGTGGTGCACTTATGTCTTGTGCTATTTTTGGATTTCCTTCTTTTTTCCCCCTCATACACAAGTCACACAACGCAGAGGGAGAGAGGTGTCGTGTGGAAGAGGACGAATTTAAAAAAGCGGCGGAGGGCAGAACGAATACGGAAAAAAAAAAATGCGTGCGCTCGTTGAAGAGAGATTAGTGGTCAAGTTGGTAAAAGAAGAGGAAAAGAGGGAGAGCGAACCAACACAAAGAAGAAGACAACAGAACAGAGCTACCGCGGTACTTTTATCACTTTGGCCCCTTGAACACCGCAGGACAACGAAGAAAAGAAAAGGAGCTGGGTGATGCGATCAGAGGGGGTCAATCAATGCGAAGGGAGAAAGGAGAGTGTTCGCGATGGTGTGTGTCTTTCGCTTGAGTTGGTGTTGCTGTCCAGTGGTATGGGCATCCGAACAGAAAGAGAGAAAAAAGACGTGAAATGCACAAAAAAAAAAAAATGATCAGTGTCCCATTTAATTATCGTGGAGGTAGTGGTGGTGGTGGTTGCCGCGAAAAAAAAAAAAAAAGCGTCTGGCACCGTGTTGATTGGTTGAAGTTGTTCTCATCCTGACGTGTTGAAAAAAAAAAACGCTGTTGGGGGGGAAAGGAGCTATTTCACTTCCGTTCCCGGTGTTCTTCGGGACTTCTGCGATACGCCATGGGCCCTCTTGTCCTCCACTGTTGCGTCACCCGCAACATCGTCGCGTGCGCGTCGACGCAGAACAGAAACAGCTGTCGACGTGTGTTCGGGCACAGCCCAAGTTGAAAGGCGGTGTGAATGCTCACTTTGAAGTCGTTTCAAGTTGATGTGTGAGCGGAGAAATTCAAAGACATCAAGGCAACAAGAAGATGTGTACAAAAAAAAAAAAAACTGCCGCGTCGTTTGTACGGCGACGTTAATGCGTCTCGGATTGTGCTTTCCGTCTGAGGGTGTCGAGAGTTAAAAGCAAGCCTCTTCCTGGTGCACGGGAATACCAAGCTCGGCACCGACGATCTTCGCATCTGTCGTCAGCTCCTCAGGGCCACATGCGAAGATCATGGATCGCGTAAGATCTGCCGTGACGCCGTCCACGCCCAGGCGGTACGCATCGCCCACTTCGCGCCGCAGGTAAGGACGGCCACAGCGTACCTGAAGAGGCACCGCGATGGCGGCGTCGGCGTTGGACACGTTGTCGCGATTCGCCGTTGCCACGCGCACGGCGTCCGTTTCAGCCGCCAGGAGACGGTCGTACTCGTCATCGCGTGTCATGTAGACGATGATCTCGAACACAGTGCAGCCGATCTTCACGCACGACTGAGCAGATGCCGTGAGCGCGGCAATCGAGCTGGTCACCTCCACACGAGCAGTCCTCTCGGTGACCTTCGTGCTGTGGCCGGTGCGTGGTGAAGGGACAGGGTCTTGTTTCTCTCCTTGTTTATTGATCACCGAGGTGTCGACGGTGCTGTCGCTGGTGGGGCTGCTATCACCACATCCACCCTCGCGAGTAGCTGTCCCGCCATTCTCGACGACGCCTCGAGGTACGCTTTGGTCTGGGACCGGCTTGGCGCTGGCACGCGCGCCACAGTTGTGGTGGTGGCGGTCAGCCAAAGGTGGAAGCAACGCCGTATGCAAAGCGTCTGAGAGTCCCAGTGTGGGCGCCATGGCCTGTACGAGCGGGGCGGAGCGGCAGGCCCAGATCAGCCTCACGCGGCGAGGCAGCGTCACGGCAGCCGCCCCCTGCCCCTGTGCGGCCTCACCCCGCGCCTGCGCACGGGCCCACCGCAGCACAGAGCCGAAGATGGACGCGCACGGCGTCACGCCGATGCCACCGCACACAAGGAACAGCTCATCGAGGCACGACACATCCAGCGGAGACCCACATGGACCCTCCACAGCGAGCGTGATCGGCTCACCACGGGCTACGCGATCGTAGAGCTTCTGCGTCCACGTGCCCGGTCCCATCGACTTGATGTGCACGGTGTACGGTGCCGATGCCCGCGTCGCCCCGAGACCGGCGGCGCTGCTCAGTGTGAACGGGTGCCACTGCAGCGCGGAAATTTCAGCGACGCTGATGAAGACGTACTGACCCGGGTACGCGCGGCGCAGCACGTGGCGATCGTCTTTCGGGTCCACCGCGAATCCCAACTCTACGGCATCCTCGCAGATTTGTTTGGCGTACTGCACCGTCACCAGTGCCGAGCGCTGAAAAAGGCGAATAAGACAGTCGATGAACCACAAGGTGAGGCCTGGGAGCATGTACTGCCAGCCCGAGGCGACGTGCCAGAGCAACACGGGGATCATGCTGTACGTGCTGATCAGGTGCGTGTAGTAAAACACCTCGTAGAAGCGACGGCGGAAGCCATTGAGGGCGAAGATGCCCATCGCGATGAACATGATGTACGTGGTCCACGTCACCACCGGGATCACGAAGTCATTGCGCACCAGGTGTGAGCAGCAGAGAACGGGAATGTAGTTCACGTTGTGCCAGAGCTGCCCACTCTCGTAGTACGCCCAGAAGAACAGCACAACGTGAAGGGCGGTCGCCACGAGCATGCCGTAGCCAAGAATGCGATGGGTCCAGAGAATGGTCTCGTACGATGTGCCGAGTACACAACGTACAACAGAGTGCCGGCTGATGGGAAACATGAGGAAGGACAGCAACAGCGTCGCCAGCATGCCAAAGCCTCGCGCGAGGATCTCCGAGGTGAACATGTAGCTTTTCTCATCCTTGCCCAACGTCCACATGTTCTTGTAGTTGTGGTCGTGCGTCCAGTAGACGAGAAAAAAAATCATCATCATGGTCATGGAGAGGACGAGAATGCCCTCGCCAAAGCTCATGGACGGGTAGGAGGTGAAGCGACGACTCATCCAGTAGCGGCTCGTGACAGACTGCCGCACACACCACACAGTGAGCATGACAAGGATGCAGTAGCCGAAGAAGAGCACGTTGCCTGGGTAGAGCTTTAGTGTGACGGCGTCGCAGAGACGAATGGCAACAGTGCGCATGTACGCGCGCGGCAGCTCCGGTGCGGTGTGTGTGCTGTTGTGCCGGCTGGCGTAGGGGGCGACAGAGAGCCGAGCATAGGACGCGACCTTGGATGGTGTGAAGTGCCGTGTGTCGCCGGGCATGTAGAAGCTGACAAGGGCAAAGAAGAGCAGGAGGGCGACATACGCACTCAACCACGTCAGCTCCTGCGCGCGTGATGGCGGCACGAAGCGATGCATGCCCTGCGGTGAAGACCGTGTGGCGGACACCTCGGCGGAGGTGCTGAGGTGGGGAGAGGCGTGGTCGCTGCGGTTCGTGGCGACACTCGACAGTCGCACACGTGCTCGCACCGCCAGCCACACCTGCACGCCGCGCCACCCCATGAGAAGCCCCAGCGGGCACAAGGACAGAAAAATCATGCACGCGATGCCGCTGTTGATGGGGTCACCCTTGTAGGTGGAGGTGCGCGTGTCGCTCGTCTGGTTGCCCACGCAGAAGATGACTCCACATGACATCATCGTCGCCCCCCATGTCGAAATGGCCACCACGCCGACCACGAAAAACGTCGTCGCGAGGAGCAGATAGAAGCCCAACGCTTGGTACACGGCAGTGAGACGTTTCGTGTCGGGGGCGTCCTCGGCCGTACGTGCCTGGGGCGTAGCCACGCGATGGACGAGGTTAGCGAGTGATAGGCGAAGGAAGTGGTTAGCTGCCCCGTAAAGCAACACAACCCCCGGTGTCACGAAGCACACGGCCGCCATGAGGCCAACGACGGTGACGCGGCCGTAGCCGTACCAGATCCGCTTGTTGATGGGGCCGGGATCCGTATTGTACTCGGACTGCTCCCACGTGTACAACCCGACGAGGCCAATCACGAGACACGCTGCCGCGCCGCCCAACAGACGCGTGGTCATCGCGTATGTTGAGAAGAAAAAGCTGTTGGATCAGAAAAGCGGGATCTTTTGGCGCAGAAAATATGGAACTCGGATGACGCGCGCAAGCTGAAGAAACGCACAGAAAGCGGAGAGCGTTTGGTCTTCTCTTTGGCATCCGATAGCAAGACGACGAAAGGGGAAAAAAAGGTGAGACATGAGTTGGAGAAGGGAAAGGAGGTTGACTACTGCGTCTGAAAAGAGAGACAGTCAAGCGAGTCGTCGAAGTGCTGTGGTGGAGGGACGGACGCACGTGCGTGCACTCCACCTCATGCCCGCTCACGGCGTACAGCCCATGTGTACCTGTACACACGCACACACGCGCCGCAGCTCATCAAGTGATGGTGGGAAGCTGCACTGTTTTGTTTATTTGTTTCACGTTAGCGTGTTTCTGTTTTTCGCGTACGCGCGCCAAGAGGCGGCACATATGTGCAAGGTCAACAAATAAAATAAAAAGGAAGCAGCAACCGGTGAAAACGAAAAACAAACAAGAGAGAGAAGAAGCGGCGGGAAAGGGGCGCGTGAAAAAAAAAAATACGTTTTGGGGGTTGCTCTTCTGTGCGCGAAAAGAATAGAAAGACTACTATTACAGGGACACGACTCTTTTGGTGTCCAACAAGGGAAGGTGGCCGTCGTGTGACGTCTTCATCTGGGCTTACGCAGACACACAGACAGTCTCGCAAACGCGCAGCTGCGGATACGACGCCGGCTTATCCGGAACTAGGTTCAAATACAAGTGAAAAGAAAGAGGAGGAGGGGAAAATGAAAAAGAAAAAATGAGAAAGAAAAATGAAAA
>JASAOL010000433.1:0-13798 GCA_030849045.1 Wallacemonas rigidus
GCGAGTGGATGAAGCCGCTGCGTAGTGACAACGAGGCCGCTGAAACGCGCCACCCCGCTTGTGTGTGCGGCCTCTTCGCACTGTGTGTGTGTGTGTGTGGGGGGGGGGGGTGACCGTACAAGTGGGCTTCTAAGCAGTGACTACTTTAGGTGCAGTAGTGTAGGTGTAAGATAATCTGGTAGTTGTTTGGTGATAAATGCAGTTTTTCTCGTGTGCGTTTGCCTGTGTGCGTACATGTATGTATGTGTGTGTGTGTGTGTGCGTGCGTGTGTGTGTGTGTGTGCGTGCGACGTCACTTGCTATCAGCGCGGCGGCTCTGCTGCTACACACAGAAGAGAGAGAGAGAGAGTAAGAGAGACGAGACTATCGATCCGGAGGAGCCGCGTCGGCACGCTGGAATTCGGCCGATTTTTATCCGAGGGGAATGACCCAGCCTATGTACATTGTCGTCCACCACCTTGTTTTCCTCGCGTCAGCCTCGCGTCACGACACAAAGTAGCTCAGGTAGTAAGCCAAGACGGGGAAGTGTTCGCGCAGCACATGTAGCATCACGCGAGCACGCAGTCCCCTACCGGCTTGGACATTGCTGTCTATCCACGCTGAGAGACGCGCGACAGTCTGTGTTAACTCTGATTTGAGGAAACAGACGCATTGCACCGACGCGTTGGACGCCGAGGAACTTTTAATGCGCAGTGTACTCACAGCCTGTTGTTCGAGGAATCCACTCGTGTCGTTTTCAATGGCCGCTGTAAGCCAGTCTCGCATCACGTACGCCTCGCCCGGTGGAATGACGTCCGCATCGGCTAGTACACCGTCTTCCTCCACTTCTCTGGCACAATCACGTTCATCCTGGTCGATGCTCACCGTTCCTACATGACCGTCGGCATGCTGCTGCGCGCTGGAGAGGATTCGATTCAGCTCTAAGAACGCGCTCAGCCACAGAACGACAGCGGGTGTGCGTAGGAAGAAGCGGACGCCCGTACCTGTGCGCACTGACCCGCCGAGTGGGCGGTGGGAGGACTCAGTTAGACACTGCCCCGCAACCGTTTGACGAATGCTGATCTGGCGTACTCGACAGGCGGAGCAGGTGTGCTTGTGCGTGTACGAGTCGTCAGCCACACAATACCGCTCCACCTCGCGGTCCACGATTGCATCGAATCGATTGTCCCTCTCAACGGCGCCGAGGTAGCTACAGGCGAGTAGAATCGCGCAGAAGAAGCTGGTAGGATCGCGGCACTGCCCTTCTTTGGCGGGATCCCAGAACGTGAAAAAGAAGCGCGTCCACTCACCAGCGTCAGCGCGTGTCTGTTCGTCCAAACGAGTGGCGGATGCGTCGTCAGGCTTGAGAGCCTCCTCGATAACATACGTGCCGTACGGAAGGTCGACGTCGCTCACCGGCGCCGCCCCACGTGGCCGCCCTGCAGGGAGCAGTCGACGCACCTTGCTGGAGTCCTCAACGACGAGGAACTCTGTTAGGAAGGTCCGCAAGTCGAGCGGTGGAGGCGGCTCCACGCCGTCGTTCATCTGGCGCGTGGACGCCTCGTCAGATGCTTTGGTGACGCTGCCTAGCCAGCCTTCCATGTACGAGGGCACACCCATGAAGGCGGTGACGGTCCCCTCGAGGTGACACAGGGTGTGCTGCTGAAGGACACGCAAGGTCTCGCCTGGGCACTTCGCGAGCCAGTCGGCGGCCTGCTGCAAACGCCACATCGATGACAACAAGTTCGACGGTGAGGAGGCCGCGTGTGCATGCGCCAATGTGGTACTCGCCGCACCCTGTCGAGGCTCTTTTGTGTCTGTTTTGGTAAATGGGGCCCCCATCAACTGTGTGTTGTTTCGCACCGCTGCGCCTGCCGCCGCTTTGGCGCTTCCTACTTGTGGACCTACGCGCCCAGCAGACGCGCCCGCCCGCCCCGCCCACGACGACTGCGTGTCCTGCCGCCGGGCGGCGTTGTCGACTTGCTGAAGCTCCTCGTACACGACTGCACACTGCGCACAGTAGCGATTGGCACCGGCAAAGCCGCTCGCTGGGGCGTCGACGGACCGTGGGGAGTTGGCATCGTCGTCCGAGTGATCGTCCGCTGCGGGTATACCACGTGAGGGGCGACTGCGGCGACACGTGCAACTCTGCATTTGGCGTGTCTTTTTCAGCCGACTCGCAGACCGAGACCCGTACGCTTCGACGGGTGTCTTGCGCGAGCGCGTGTACGTCGACATCCAGAGAACAACAATACCAAAAAAAAAAATATGAATAAATAAATAAATGAATATGTCGCAGAAGCGGATGCGCTGACGTCGGCCGGTGCGCACTTGCGGTCAAGAAATCCTCCAAAGCGAACAAGCGGAGCACAAAAGAAGAGAAACACACACACACACAAAAAAAAAAAAAAAGAGATCGTAGGAGAGACCAGCATCAAGATCGGGGAGGGGGGGGGGGGGAGAGGCCTGTTTCTCTGCAGAGAGATGAAATTTGAACCCAAGTACGATGCGCCAGACCGGGACCATCATTCATGCGAGAAGAGAAGCGCTACGTCTCGCATAGGATGATGCGCGGGGCAGCGTGCCTTCCCTTTCTTTTCTCTCTTTGTCAACTGAGCGGGCCGTGTCTGATACAAAGTTCACAACACCGCGTTCGTGCCGCTATGCTCACACACATCGGTGCGTGTCGTGCACCACTGACCACAATCTCGCAGAGCCTCTTCTCTTGCCATATCAGAACACATTCTTATACCATGAGATGTTCAACATTTGAACACACGGTGTGTCAGGTGCTTCACCGGAGAAACGAAACAGTATGCGCGAAAAAAGAAAGAAAAAAAAAGGACCAATAGAATCGTCAGTGGTACTGTGTGATTACTAGCATACTTTTGTTGGAAAAGACAAACAAAGAAAAAGAAAAGGAAAAAAAAGAATGAGGAGGAGAAAGCGTCTCTCACGCCTTTGGCTCAAGTGAACCTGACCTCCTCTCGTGTACATGTCTCTCCGTCCAAGGTGTTGCTGGCAGCTCGACCACACCAACGTGCGCGCGTCCTGAAGGAGTTGATTAACTCGCATCGGATTGCGAGAGCGCGTGACGAAGTGACAAAAACAACAGCAACACGGGAAGGAGGAAGAACAAGAAACGAAAAAAAAAAAAGAGGATAGATACATAATGTGCTGTTCGATGCATCTTTTTTTCGCCTTACCATCGAGCGACGACGACAACAACAACAACAATGGGAAGTCTGTCACACCCCGCCATCGCAGTAGTCGCCCAGACAAGGGAAAAAAAGTGCCCATGCAGGCGCCCACACGATCGGCCACGCTTGTGTGCCGTGCGCACAAGGCTTTTTTTTTTTTTTTGATGTTCGCACCATGTCTGATTTTGACACGCGCGAAAGAACGTACGCTGCCATCCGTGCGTGGAGAGAACGCACCAGCCAAATGCGACAGTGTGCGAGCTGCGTCGGTGCGATGGCCAAATGTACGAGAGCGCGGCACCGTCTTCTCGTCTGAGCCTTGATCCGAAAAAGGTAACAACACCACCACCACCGCGCAACGGTCCCGTTTCCGCACATCTGTACCTCGGCGCACGCACATGGGCCCGCTAGTAATGCCAGTAAGGGGCAGTCGTGGCCACCCGTGCACGCGCCGCCGCTACCTTGGCATCGATCTCTTGGACGTACCGATCGACCGATTCTGTGCGGCGCTCCACACAACTTGGCGTGTACGCCTTGGGCAGCTGCTTACCGAGAAGATCGGGCATGCGTTTGGGCGTGTTCAGCTCAGACTTCGTGGGACCCTTTTTACGGTCCCAGCGGTGCTTCTCACGTTGCCGAGCTTCTACCTCGTGGCGCGGGGACAAGGCACTCTCGACGCGTAGGAAGCGCAGTGCGGCTTCTTCTTGCGCTGTCCACGTGTCCACCGTTCCTTCGGTGGGTGATTCGTGACTCTGAGCACGGCTGGCTTTTGAGAAAAGCGGAGCGAAGCCACTCGACATGTGCAAGCTGCTGCGGCGACGGGCGCCACTGACACTGCGGAGGTCACACTGCGCCTCGTACGAGAGCGGCAGCGGGCGATCGAGGCTGATGGTGAAGCCGCGGCGACCAATCCACTTCGAGCTTGGTGGTGGCCCGCGTCGGCACACGAGCTGCGCTTCACAGGAGGATGCCTCGATGGGGACAGGGCTCGTGGGCGACAGCGAGGTTTCCAGCGGTGTGAGGCCCTGCGAGAAAGGCGAGGACGCACTGGGAGTACGGGGATACGCAACCCGTTTTGGTGAGATGTGTGTGGCACGAGAGTCTTGACGCCCACCGCACTCCTCACCGTGGGTAACATCCGCCTGACGGTGGCGTGGCATCTCCTTGAGGGTCAGCATGCGGCGAGAAATGTTCGTGAAGGTCTGGGAGCCCAGCACCTGACGCACATCGGAGGCGCAGATGAGCCCCTTCCGACGCGCATCGCGGTCGCAGTACCGATCGAGCGTTCGCATAACGATGTTGAGCTTGTGCCTGTGTTCCTCGCGCGCGAGTCGCAGGCTCTGCTTTTCCTCGGGCTGCAGCTCTATGCGGACGTGGTGGTCAGTCTCGACCATTTTTTGGCTCTGCGTCGGGTAGTTGATATTTGAGTTTGCTTTTTGCGGTGGTTGTTGATGTTGTGTGTGTGCTGATATTCGTTCGTTTAAAACGATGTCGTAACACGGGAAGAGGACGCTAATTGAAGTCAAGAGCTCTCTACGGTCCCAGATAGAATGTCTGTGTGTGAGAGAGAGAGAAGGGGAAAAGAGTGACGGGTACGTGAGCAAATGAACGAAGCGTCGACGTAACGGCTGAGAAGGGGTGGTGGTGGTGGTGGGGGTGGTGGTGGTGGAAGGGAGGGACGGGGTAAGCCAGTCATTCGATATCAAAGAGCCGACCTATCTCTTGACGATCCGATCTTTGCGATGTCCCACGCGCGAGCAGCAGGTTCGTTTTTCAGACAATTATTCGAAAACAAGAACAAACAAAACAAGACCTGGCACAGCCGCAAGCGAGTCCGAAAAGGAGAAGAGAGTCATTTCACCACAGAAGACGGTAACCGTGACAAGATCAAGTGCTTCTCTTTCATTCTCCCTCGTTTTCGACGCGGTAGTCTGCACGCGCAACAGCTCATATGACAGCGTCCGAACATTTGTTCACGAATCTCCACTCATCGCCGCGGCGCGTCCGCTAAATTTGGTTCTCCGCACTCTGCACTTGATAGCTGCACTGGTGGGACGCGAAGCACTGCGAGCAGAACGTGTGCCCGCAGGCGTCGCACATCGCCCGCTTCTTTAGACCGACCCAAGAGGAGGAGAGCTTGTAGCACTCAAAACACACATCGGGATCGAACACACCCCAGGTGCTGACCTGCGCACTGGCCACGTAAGCGCGTGGTGTGGTCGCCTGCAGTGCCGATAGGTGTGTGACCTCCTCCATACGGCGCCAGCACGCGTGATCGATGAAACCTTGAAGATAGGCGTCCAATGCGACCATCCAGGGCTCACGGCGACGGGCATGGTCATCGCGCTCCGACATGGCGGAGACTAAGGTCGGGCTCGTGTGTTTCGGCGAGGGCAGCACCACCACTTGTAGCGCGCCGATGGTGTTAGAGGTGCGCGCATCGGTGTGGGACGCGCGCCATTGCCGCCGTGTGCGCAGGACGACATCGCTGTCCAAACGTCCATACAGAGCTTCCCAATACACAATCTTCTTCGCGTTGCAATTGAGGGGCAGTGGGTCGAGTCCGTCATGTCGTGTGAGGTGCGCGAACGACAAGGATGGTGGTGTGGGCTGTGGTGCGAAAGCGCCTGCTCGTGTGTGAGGCGCGCCAGGACGCAGGCGCATGCAGGCCCACGCCCTCTCCCCGTTGTACGTGGTGTTCAGAAAACACACCGGTAGTGTGCCCTTCTTCTCCGCCTGCACGCGACGAATGACATCTGTCCAGACGGAAGACGTGCGCAGACGTACGCCCTCAAGCTCGCGCTCCTGCTCACTGTTGCACAGAAACGTCCCGTGCATCGCTGCGTAGACGATCGAACTCAGGTATTCGAGCAGGACTGTAGTGAACTCAAAATCATCAGGAAACTGCCGCACGATCTGGTAGACGACGTCCATGAACTGAACCCAGATAGGCGACACCTGCAGTTCGTGTGCCTTCTCGGTATCCGAGCCAGAAACCCCGGCCCAGGTCGAGTAGCTCGTGTGCCCGCGGCACTGATGGGCGCAGCGCTCAGCGAACTTGTGACCGAAGCTGGCGAACTCCTTCTCCATCAAGATACAAAAACCAACGGCTGTGCGGTAGAAGGGATCCAACAGGAGCTGCGCGGCCGCACAGCACTGTGATGTCCTGTCCCAGCCGTCTGTGCAGTGGACCAGACAGGAGTGGCCGTCCGGACGGTCGAGCACGTCAGCTATCCGCGTCGCGGCGAGCAGCACGCGTTGAATATGCGTCAGCCACTGCGTCTCTTGCAGACGTCGATAAAAGCCTTCATCGGGCTGGTCGCCGTCAAATGCTTCAATAAGCGCGCGCAGCTTCTGAAAAGAGGCGTACACGGCAAACACGTTTTCAATCGCACAGAACTCCGTCTCGCAGAAATTGTACGCACTGCCCGTCTCGTACCCGCCACCCATCTGTGCATTGCCAACAGCCGCCATCTTCGGTCGGCAGTCCATCACCCGCAGTTGACTCGCGCGCGCACCGCGGACGGCCGCCACGCCGCTCGTGACAGGTGTCGTCGGCGACGCTTTGCTGACAGTCCCTGCACCGATGCGCGGTGGCGGGCTGTCATCGTCAAAGAGAGAGGACGTGGGCCGCGCGGGTGGCGGCGGTGCGACGGCTGCCTCGCTCTCCCAGAGGTTGAGAAGGACACCTACCTTTTTCACCTGCTCGCTCAGGCGTGCGCCACCCACATACGTCGCTGGTGGCGATGCCGAAGTGACCACACAGCGCAGCAAGGCGCGGCAGATCTGCGTGTCTTGTGCAATGCTCGGTGATCGTCCGAGAGGTTGCGAGGCGCGTGCCAACACTGCGCCAGTGCCGAGATGAACAAATGTCACGGCCGGCAGCCGCGCTCGTCCACGCGCGGTGAGCGCCGCGCACAACAGTGCCTCGGACGCAGCGACGGGCTCCAGAATGGCGCGCGGGTATGTTGGACTGAGTGTGTAGCCATTTGACCCCTTCGGCAGACGCACCCAATGAAAGAGTGAGCGCAGATCCTTCCCACGGCCATCTGCCGAGGCACCTACCCTTACGGCGTCTTGAACTTCCTTCCCGCCGCTACGCTGCCTTGTGCTTGTCGTGCACAGCTGCCGTTCCGCCTCCAAGTGAGGGTCATAAAGTGTCCAGCCGTACTCGAGAGTGCTCTCACGGGTTTCTCGCTCGGACGCGGACTCCGACATCAGCTCGGACGGCGTACACCCAGAGACCGCGTACGTCTTTACCATCGCTGCCTCCGCCGTTTCTTTTTCGGCGTGGCAGGGGAAGGCGGGCAAGGCCTCGAGACGGCCCTTCTGAAAAATAAGTTCGTGCACCATGAGCTCCTTAAAGGCCTTGAGAATCGCTTGCGAGTGCGCGTTCATGGGAAAGAGAAGCTTGACGGCGAAGACGTGCTTCGTCTGGAGTGTCATGACGTAGAAGCTCCGAGAGGTGCTCAATGGCACGTGCGTGCCCGCGCCGACGCTGGCGCCAGCCTTGGGTGCCTCTACAGAGATGTTGACGCCGGCCGCGTCCGACGCGTGCTTCTGTGTGTTGGAGAAGAGGTCCATGTGCACACGCAGCGCGTGCCGAGACCGCGCGTAGGATTCGACCAAGGCGCTGGAGGTATCGACGACGACGCGCCACTTTTCTATGCTGAGCAGCGGAATCGATAAGGCCGGTGGTGGCGGTTGGCGCGCAGCTTCCATCGGCGCGCTACCGTGCAGCACCATCTCACTGCTGCAATTCAACGGACTGACGACTAGACGATACGACGAGAGCGAGAGCGAAGTGGGCACTGTGACCGCCTGCCGGGTGTCGCCGCTTTCGTGATAGAGAAGACACACACCCGCGGCTGGAAACGCGCCGGCCTCATCGGCAAAGGAGTACACCTCACCGCTCATCGGCAGCACTGTTGAACAGAGCATCGGTGCGACACAAGTGGAGAGAGAGATGCGTCACTGAGCTGAGGCTGAGAAAACTGAAAAAACTTGAAGAAGAAACAAAGGGTGAGGGAGAGAGGAAAAACCCGGGGCAAAGTGCTGCAAAGGGGAAGAAAAAATATATACGGAGACAAAACAGACGCACCCGAAGACGCTCTCGTGACAAAGACCAGTCTCTGCGATAAGAAGAAGTCCGTTCGCTCTCGTGTAATTTCCTCACTATCGGCGGTTGTTTTTTTCCACGCAAAAAAAAAAAAAAAAACTAACACAGAGCAGGGGGGGGGGGAAGGGGAGGAGATAAAGTAAGAAGGCGAGAGAGAGAGCTGCGCAGTAAGTGGCCTTCATTGTGTAGGAGCGATGCGGTGGCACGCACATGGCTCCGCAGCGGTGACGGACTGTGTGTCGTGACATATTCACAAACACCTGCAAGCCCATCTACGCGTTCACGCCAGGTGAGTACGCTGGCGTGAGTGCTGGGAGATGTCAGACATGTGATCTACACCTTCCCGTTTTCCCCTTTTCGGTTACGATTCCCGCCGAGCGCGCGATGCAGATTTAGCTCTTTTTTTTTTTTTTTTTGTGTGTGTGTGTATGCGTGCGCTACGCTTTCCAATTGTAGACCACTTCGTTAGACCGCATGTGGGGGCTAACGTGGACAAACAGGAACGACGAAACATGTGTGTGTGTGTGTACGTGCCGGTGACAAAAGATATGCATCCCAACGCACGAAACAGGGGGAAACGCAACAACGATCAAACACAAAACACAAAACGATGTAGTCAACAAGGACGGCCACAAGAAGCGGCCGGTGACTCTGCAGTCTCTGTGGCTTCAGTGCTGCATGGCGAGTGGGAAGTCACGCATGTGAGCCAAAGAAACGAAAACAAAAGGAAGGCGCAGCACACTAAATACCAGCATCAAAGAGCCAACCGAAAATCCTAGGGAAGGAAGGGCCGTTCGCCGGTACGCCGGAGGAAGCGCAAAGAGCTGACATCCTTCGCCATTCCGCCCCCGCGCGCTACCAAATGTCGACGTACTGCCGCACGAGCCGTTGGCGCTGACGGATGAGGCTGTCTGTCGCGGCCGCACTCGGAGGAGCGAAGCCCACTTCCTTGCGTGCCTGCTCCCCGCGTTCAGCCTCGTCGTCGTCACTGAGAAGGCTCAATGAGCTATCGGCCATATCGGCTCCTTCTTGGAGCGCCAGCGAGGATCGCCGTCCTGTCGCCACCGAGGACGCAGCTGGTGTGTGAGCGAGGGCTGGGAGCGCGGGTAGCGCTGGCAAGGGCTGCTCGGGATCGACAAGGCGCGTACTTTGGTCGATATCGAGCGCGGCGAGCACTTTGGCAATGCGCTCCTCGGTAGTACCTGTGAGTGACGTAGGGATCTGCGAGGTCCCCATGCCAGCAGCACCATCACTTGTGGCAGCGAACTTGGCAGTCGAGGCGGTGGTGGTTGGTGCGTCGGTGAGTGTGATTTGAACATCGCTGATGGCTGCAATGTGCGCGTCTGGCGGAGCGAGGGAAAAAGGTTTCTTGGCTTCGTCCGCGTCGGCCACTGTCCGTGACGTGTCTGTCTGTGCGGCTGTCAGGATACTCGCCATGCTCACGTTCGCCTCACCATCCGCCGCAAAGCACAGCAGCTCGATGGACGTTTTCAAATCTGTCGACGACGTGGTGCCAAAGACGTCTTCGATGTCTTCGCGCTCGGCATCCACAAGGATGTTTGCGACGTAGCTAAAGAGCGGAAGTCGCGTCACGGGCGCTTCTGTGGGCTCCGCTGAGAGCGTTTGCTTCTTCGTCGCTGGCACCGTGCGGAGACCACAGACCGTGTACCGCTCGGACCAACGGGCCTCGTCGACGATGTTCTTCTCGAAGAACGGCGAGCCTTCGTGGGCCGCGAGACGGCGCTGTAGAATATCTTCGCCGTAGTCCACGAGCTTGGGGATACCATGGACCTTGCCACAGTTGATGAGGCAGACAACAATCATGTGCAGCCAGGCTCGCGTCAGTGGCGACGTTGGCGAGTGCGAGGATGCCGCGCGACCGGTGCTGCTGCCGCGACCACCACCCCGTGTGCTTGCTGTCGTCGTGCTGGCGGCAACCAGAGCCTCCTCGGTGTCCTGTGTGTCGATCTGTACGCAGCGGCTCTGCAAGGTCCACAAAAAGTTTAGCACAAAAGGCAGCGAGTGCACGCCATAACCGCCCACGATGGCCGCCATCAGATTGGCCGCCTCCACGACGCAGCGCGGTGTCACATTTGTGGCCTTGCGCGTCACGTACTTGAGGTACTCCTCGGCCTGCGCGACGTCCCTCTCGTCAGTGCCGATGATAAGGTCCGAGGCGGATGCGAAGGCCAGCGCCGGCAGAGCTTGGTTCGACAAACGCACAACGCCGGCATCGGACGCGTCAGCTTTGACTGCACCATCGTCGGGTAGGCCAGCGAGGAGCCCGCGAAGGGCACGAATAGCGAGAGCCCGTTGACTATCACTCGTCTCTTGGCACAGGTGCGGGCTGAGCACCGCGTAGACGCCGAGTGCGGCGCGATCGTTGAAGGCGATGGTGCGCACGTACGGTGCACTCACCGCCACGCACCGAAGGGCGAGCGTGATTTGCCGGCGTGAGCCGCCGAGGGACACTTCCATCAACCGGCGCAGCATCGCCTTGACGATGGCATGCAGTTGAGGCTGGTTACGCTCCCGGTACGTTGCACAAAGCAGACTTGTCAGCAGCACGATGATCGCATCGTGTGCGCTCTGCACGGAAACCTCACCCTCGCCACTGTCCTCCTCCTTCGTCACGGGAGGCATCTGAAGGCTTTTGAGCAGGTACGTCAGTATCACGTGGGGCCGCGCGCCGCTCATACAAGGGCAGCCGTCCAGGCACGCTGCCACGGCATCCAAGACGCTACGGCGGACCGCAACTTCACGCGTCTCGAGGCCCAGTTCGGTCAAGTATCGGAGAACGGCGAACCCGTTACGATGCGGTGTGGACTCGAACGCCACAGCCAAGGACTGGTACACCAGCGCAGGCACCCCTGCCATCGCCCACGCGCCTTGCGACGTCATGTACGCGGTGACGTTGTCGAGTAGCTCGTCGACAAGAGCTATTGGCACGCACCCCGCCGTGGCCCCGAGGCCGAAGGCGCTGGCCGTGAGAAGAGCCTCCTCTTGGTTCTCCTTTGGCAGTACGGCGGAGGTCGGCGCGGCCATCTCGGACTTGCGTAGCGCGTCCACAAACGACACATGCGCGTGTGTGCGGTCATCCTTGCCGGCTGCGGTCGATGCCGCCTGCATCTGGTGCGACTGTCCGCGCACCTGCAAAAGCAGGTTGACGAGCATCGGCGTGAACATGGCCTTTGTGTTGTTGGCGTACGCGCCGCCGTCCGCGCAGAGACAGACCTGGCCCAACGCCACCGTCCCCGCATAGCGGCACTGCACGGCTGTGGCGTACGTAGGACCTTTGGGATTCGCTGCGTCGAGCTTGGTGCTGCACATGCCGACCAGGCGGGGGAGAATGAGCGCTTGGTTGTCCGCGATCAGGCGGCGAGATGCGCGGCTGTGCTCTGGATCTTGCGTGAGCCGGTGCCCCAAGACACACAAGATGTCTGCTGCGCCGATATGAAATGTGGTGTTCTCCGTCGCCAGGAGCTTGCCCACCATCTCAATCGTCAGCGGGACGAAACCATCGACGCGAGGGGCCTCCGCGATGAGCGTGCGCAGCATGTACGCCGACACCATCACATCCGGCTTGCCAGAGCGCAGCTGCCGGGTGAGGATTTTGTCGATCTTCCGACAGATGCGAGGAATCCGCTCCGGGTTACTACGGACGTAGTCCTTGAGCTTACTCAGCGCTTCCTCATCGGCACTGCCCTTCTTATTGGAAGGGTACACAGAGACCACGAACCCTTTGAAGCGGTACTTCTTGTTTTCCGAACACGATGTACAACCCATGAGCACAAGTATCACGATAGGAGGGAGAGAGAGAGAGTAAGGGGGAAAAAGGAGAAAACACGGTAGAATAGAAAAATAAATCTGTACAGTTCTGCACTTCGGCGTGTGCAGGTACGTACCTTCACGAGAACTAGTACAACGTACTTTTTTTTTTTCTGTCTGCGATATAAGCTATATGATAGAGACAGAGAGAGAGAGAGAACAAGAGAGAGGTGTCGAGAGCAGGACGGATGAGGTACAGGGAGTCTGCGTGTGTGCGTATGTTGGCGCCACTGATGGAAGGAGCAGCGATTGCGAGTGTCGACAAGGTACACGAAACGCCATCTGGGGCACTGGCCACACACACACACACACACACACACTTCTCTTGTTTAATCGAAGACACCGTCGCACAGCAGTAATCGAATTTTTATCCATTCCCACAAGAGCTGTACTTTTCATTTCTTTTATGATCACTGTCATAACATTTTCACCACACACACACACACACACTTCCCCCTCACCCATCACTCCGATGCGAGCTCGTGCTCTACGATGTGACTCAGCTCTGATGTCAGAGCACACAACGGCAGGCCCATCACATTGTAGTAATCGCCTTCAATCCCTGTAATGAAGCAGCCAGCACCGTCTTGAATCCCGTACGCACCAGCCTTGCCTTCCCAGTGTGAAGGAACCGCCAAGTACGCATCCAAGAGTGCATCGGAGAGCGCCATCAGGTGGACGCGCGTCACCACACACAGCGTTCGGCGCTCATAGCCACCGCTACTACCGTCAGCATCTGCCTGGTTCGATCGATAGTAAATGACAACGCCCGTAGACACATCATGCGCGCGGCCAGAGAGCTGCTGAAGTAATTCGCGTGCGTGCGCGGCGCCCTTCGCTTTTTCAATAATGACTATTGGCGGACCCTCTAGCGTGACGACGGTGTCAGCGGCGATCAGTATGTCAACAGGAGGCTTCCCTTCCGCCGTGCCCTGGCGTACGCGTTGCAAGACGTCCTCAGCCTTTTCGGCCGCCGTCGCCAACGCGTAGTCCGCACCGGTGGAGAAGGTGGACTTGTCAAGATCTTCGGCGAAATCAGATGACACAACTTCAATGCCCGACAGACCGATGCCTTGAAGGATGCTCAGTCGCCGCGGTGAGCTGGAGGCGAGGACGATGCGACGTTTGTTCAACGCATCCACGTACTGCAGCACCATTGGTCTGAAGAGGCCAGAACAAAAGAAGAATTGAAAATGAACACGATCAAAAAAAAAAAAAAAAGAGCCGATAGCCAATGGTGATGACTGAAGGGAAGAAGACACGCAACGATGAAGTCGGCGCTCACAAGAACGAGCGGAGAGGGAGAGAAGTCGAGTAGGTGTTGGGAGTGTGTCGCAGCACAACACTGGGTGGAAGACACATACACACAGACAAACAGACACACAAGAATTTACGATTCAGGTTTTCCTAGGGCGGAGACGGAGAAGAGGTGTGTGTGTCTGTGTGTGTGAAGAGCAGAGTAATGCCGGAAGGGGCAACGTTTATGTTGAAAGGTACAAGTGTCAGTTCCGGATTCGCTCGTCGAACACCACGTTGAAACTGGATACTTGTCACCCGTTGGGATGAAAATATTTATTTTGGTTTTGACTAGCTGAGGGTAAACTCACGATGTGGCAGAATTGAAACCCGCCCACAACGCTCCCCATCGCAAGTCTAACCCTTTCGCCAAGTC
>JASAOL010000434.1:0-13856 GCA_030849045.1 Wallacemonas rigidus
CGAGGACCTGAAGTGTGCCGACCCGTCGTACGTGAACGATCTGGAGGAGAAGCTGCGGCTGCTTGAGTCTGAGGCGCAGAAGCGCGCTGCTGACCTGCAGGCGCTGGAGATAGAGCGGAAAAAGAACGAAATCCGTGAGCTGATGCTGCAGGCGACAGAGGCTGAGCGGCAGGAGCTGCTAGACAAGTCCGAAGCTCTGGAGCACGAAGTAGAGAAGAGCCGACTACAGGCGAAGAAGTTCGAGGCAGAGAACGCGCGCCTAGAGAAAGAGCAGGCGGAGAAGGAGGCGGCTCTCCTCGCGCGTGTGCAGGCCCGTGAAGCCTCACTTGAAAACCACCGTGAAGAAGTTTCGCGTCGGGAACGCTCCCTCGCCAACCACAAGGAGAGACTTCACCTCACTGTAGAGGAGGAACGCAACTGGCGCGAACGACTGGAGTTGGAGCTTTCCGAAATGGAAGCCCGTCTTGTACAGACGATGATCTGCTTTGACGCATGGACAGAGGTCGTCGCAGAAGCCATGGGGCGCCTGTCCACCTTGAGCTGTGCCTCTTCTGGAGAGACAGTGTTTCTGCGTACGCAGCTGAACGGGGCTGAGGCGCGCGCCAATGCACTCGACACGACCGCAGCGGACTTAGAAGGACGTATTGAGGAAGCCACAAAGTTGGCCGACGACGCAGGCGTCCGTTGCCAAGCTTTAGAAGCCTCACAGGCGCGTCTCAACGAGGAGCTGCGACAGCTGCGCGATGCTGCCGTGCTGGCAGAGAAAGGCCTGAAGCAGGAACGGGAAGCGCTCACGGAGGCACGTGCCGCGAATAAGACCATGGAAACTTCTCTTGAGGCCGCCCGCAAGGAAGCAGCCGACTTCGAAGCCGCCGTGAAGAGGACGGAGGAGGACGCCAAGGCCGCACTGGCTGAGCTGCAGTTCTTCGACGAACGGTGGCCGTGCCCTGCGAGCGGTACACTCTCGTCATCGTTCCTCAAGGTTTTTCCTGAACCAGAATGGCACCTGGTATTGCAATCCAAACCTCGTGAACTTCTCCGCGCGTTCAAGACAGACACCGCCTTCGCCTGCCACGTGCCGCTCGATGATGTCACCAACGTACGGTTCACACTAGGAAGTCTACATGTTGAGTTCGACGTGCGTCATAGCTCGGACATCGCCAACGAGCAGCTGCAGCGCCGTATTGACGCGTGCCCCTATCGGCAGATGCGCGTGGCGTACGAGAACCGTTACGAGCCCAAGACCGGTCTCGACGCCCTCGCAGACGAACTGGAGGCCCTTCGCGGCGAAATGGACAGACACCAGCGAGACCGTCAGGCACACGACAACGAGACACTCGAACGCCTTCTCATATACCGAACCGAGATGGATAACAAGACAGCACAGCTTGATACTCTGCAGGCTGAACTTGAGCAGGCCCAGGCGCGCTGCGCTGAGCTGGAAAGCGAACTCGAGGCCAAGGGTGCCGACGCGGACGGTCTGCAGGGTGAGCTTGAGCAGGCCCAGGCNCAGGCCCAGGCGCGCTGCGCTGAGCTGGAAAGCGAACTCGAGGCCAAGGGTGCCGACGCGGACGGTCTGCAGGGTGAACTTGAGCAGGCCCAGGCGCGCTGCGCTGAGCTGGAGAGCGAACTCGAGGCCAAGGGTGCCGACGCGGACGGTCTGCAGGGTGAGCTTGAGCAGGCCCAGGCGCGCTGCGCTGAGCTGGAGTCTCATGCACGGTCCTTAGGTGACGCGAAACTCGCTGAGGAAGAAGAAAAGCAGCGCCTTGCCGGTTTGTACGCTGAGGCGTGCGAAGCGGAGGCGATCGCCAAGACGCTTGTTTGCCAACGCGAGGCGGCACTGTCAGCGGCGAAAGATAAGGGTCAGTCGCAAAGGGAAGAGATCGCTCAGCTGCGGGAGGCTAACGCGGAGGGCGTGGCACGCTTAGCGGATGCGGAAGCGTACCTTAAAAAGCTCGAGAAGGACAAGGCGGCCCTGAAGTCAGCGTACGTGGATGCGCAGAGGGAATGCCTTCTGCATAGACTGCATCGCGCCGAACGCACGAAGAACCAATCTCTACCGGACCGCGATGCGGCTTCTCTGGATGACGATGATGTGAACATTAAGTACAGTGCGACCGCTAGGGTCTTGTCTCAGCTTGGCCGCAACCTAGACGACACGGTCGCTGCGTCAAGGCACCAGCTGCTTAAGGAAGTGTGTTAGGTCAAGTTTTTTTTTTTTTTTGTTTTCTTCCCCCCGATGCTGTGCATTATTGAGCAGGTTCATCTGAAAACCCACCTGTTTGTTTTCCCCCTAATAATTGCTGAATGTCGAGAAGTTACACTTCACCGTTTCACAAGGGTGTATTTTCGTTTTTGTGTTTAACTCTTAGAGTCTTTTTGTCCTTTGTCCTTGTACTTCCCAGTTCCCAGTTCCTAGTTCCCAGGTCTCAGTTCCCATTTTTTTGTTTTGTTTCCAATTGTTTTGTTCTCGTGAACAGCGAACATCTCTCATTAAAATAGTCCATCATCAAATGCCATTGGAAGTGTATTGAATCTGTTGTCGTTGAGGTTGTCATGGGAACGGTGTGGGTGTGCTACAGGGACACTCACATATGTGGTGTCTGTGTGTGGCGGCGGGCAACTGCTGCGCTAAACTGGCGTCTCGCGATCCAACCTTCCAGAGGTGAACCCCTCCTGCTACTCGCTCTCGGGGAGTACCGCCACTCCTGACCTGAACAACTCGCAGACCAATCAGAGAGACCAGTGACGGTGAACCCATGATGACCTTGCGGGGCAACCTGAGCAGCAGAGATCGTTTCCTACCTCACTCGCACACATGTCAGACACACAAACACTCACATCTCCCCGCGCATGCTTTCTCTCTCTCTCTGTATGTGTACCTGTCACCATTTTCACCACTCGCTTTTGTCTCGTCGCTCACGCGTGTCTCCCGGGAAAGGGCGCAGTTTCTCGTGTTGCCGTTGACTTGTAGTCTCGTTTGTGTTTTCCCCCCTTTTTTTTTACGTGCCTGACGGCAAAACGGTGAGGACAGTAATCCCCCTTTTTGCTATTTCTCACACCCAGCCACTGCCAGCACTAGACTCGCTAGCATTGACAAACAGAGCCGCTCTATCCAGGGAACGTCTCCTCTTTTGTCCAACAGAACGCGTGATCCGCGCACAGGCACCATCATTTTTTTTTCTTTTCGATTTCATACCCTGACAAGAACGTAGATTTCGCTTCGCCCATGGACCTTTCGGAGAAACGCAAACAGCTTGAGGAGCTGCGCGCCGCACGGCTCAAAAAACAGCAATTAGTCGATCAGATGGCTCCCACAACGCCGCCCGCACGGCCCCCGGTGCCAAGTGCAGATTCAGTCAAGACCGCACCGATCGCCAACGCGCGGCCTTCTTCGCCAGCCACATCGCCACGATCGCCTGCGGGGTCCACAAAAACTGCGCAGCCACTGGAAGTCAAACAACAGAACGCTACCCGCGGTGCCGTCGCTGCCCCCGTTCCTGCACCAGCCGTGGCCAAGCCTGGCACTGAGCCTCTGCAGCCTCGCAGTCCACGCACGCCACGCGGCAGCGCGCAGCCGACTTTCCTTAGTGACACAACGAAAGGCCCGATCATCCAAAAAGAGGAGGCGCCCAAGACATCACAGCCGCCTGCGCCTGTGACTGCGCATCCGCTACCTGTCACAACACCAGCCGAACCGGCGGCGGTCAAGCGGTCGAGCCCCACCGTACCACCAGCACCACCATCTTCTTCGTTTTCACCATCCGCATCGGCATCGGCAAGCCTCCAGACCCCCGGAGCTGCCTCCGCGCCATCGCCCACCGCGAGTCCTTCGAGTCGCCCGTCGGCAGCGACGTCAGCAACCGTCGCGTCTTCGAAAACAGCCCCTCTCCATGCAGCCGTGAGCGATGGACGCCGTCAATCGTCCACTACCTTCACCGCGACAGTGGACCCGCCGGTGGCGGCTGCGGCTGCGGGGAAGCGAAATGCACCCGCACGGTCGGCGGCGGCGGCACCACCCTCTCTGCCGACCACCGCAGACGTGACGACTGGTCCATCCGTTCCCGTGCCTGCGGCGGCGCCGCCAGGCGCTCCACAGCACGATGGCTTTGACGTGCTCCACCGCTGGGGTGCGCTGTCCGATGACACCGTCCTCCTTCCACAATGCGCGCCTGCGTGCGCCTTCTCGGGTTCCATGCTCGTGGGCAACAAGGGACGCCTCATTCGCAGCACCGCGGTCACGCAGCTAACGTACCAGCCGCCTGGGGCTCTGCGGTCAGAGCGTGTGCCGTGCGTGGTCGCTGCGTATGCGAGGCCGCCATTTCCTTTCACGACTGCCGCGACTGGTGGCGCTGGAAATGGGAGTGGTAGGCCAGGTCTGCCGCCACCGCGGGAACGCGCACCAAGTGCGTCGGAGCTCATCGTGAGCGCCTCGAACAGCGTCGGTGGCTTGGATCACAGCTTGTCGACGGGCGGCGGAGGTCGCGTCTCACCAACGAACGCGGCCGCGACGAGCCTCGGGTTCGGCCTCGCGCCGATCGACGAGCCGGAGCAGGACTTGGCCGTGCGCCGGGCCACACTTACGGACACGGGCTATGCCTGGGGCACCTCGGCCGCCTCGCGCGTGCATCGCTTCGCGGGTCCCTCGACACACCGGATGCCGGGCTCGCTCGGCGTCAGCGGACGCGACCGCGGCGGTCTCACCGGCGCCGCGCTGAAGCACAGTATGAAGCGCGTGGCCAAAGATGCCCCTGGCCTGGCCATTGCGTGGACAGTGGTGGTTCTGCACGAGCTGGATGACGGCTCCGTGTCGGACACCCTGACCGTGGTGACGCCGCTTGTCTGCGACTCGGAGATCGGCTGCCTGGCGATCGACCCTCTCCGGCCGGCTACCCTTTATGGTGGCCTGTACTGCGGTCGCATCGTCTGCTGGAATCTGCAGGACGAGTGGTCGACGCAAAGCGCGAAACAGTTACGCACCAAGGCCTTGGGATCCAGTGGCTCAGATAGCACCTACCTCCTCCGTCCCCGCAGACCGACTCTGTCGAGCTTTCCCTCCCCGCTCGCGCACCAGGGGCCCGTCCTGCGTCTGGGCGTCTACGGTGACTTGACCTCTCCTCAGCTGTACTCGGTGAGCCAGGAAGGAAAGGTCTGCACGTGGAGCCCGATGGACCCGTCGATGCCGACGACGTCACGCAGCGCCTACGTCGGCAGCCGCTTTCTCGGTAGCCTCGCGAGCACGGCGGCCTTCACGACGATGCGCAGCACAGGCGCCATTATGGATGTTGTCTTTGGCACAAGCACAGGCGGTGTCTTTCGTGGCACCAGCCGTGATAGCCGTGTCCTCGACCTCACCGCGCTATGGCAGCCGCGGAAGAGCACGAGCGCTAACGCAGCCACAGCCACAGGCGAGCGCAGCGGTGTCGTTGGCGGCTCGAGTAATGGCTCGCGCTCTTCACCTGATTGGAGCATGCGCACGGGGAGCGCTTCCAGCCCTCTCGCGGTGTCTGCCCTCAATCCTTTCGGCTCTGCTTCCATCTCCCCGGAATCGACCCGCGTTGGCGCGACAGGCGAGCGCAGTGGGATGGCAGCAGGCCTCATCCCACACACGGCGATGAACAGTGTGATGCGCACCTGGGGCCTTGGTCTCGGCACCGCCACAGGCGGCACCACGCCGCCGCACCTCGGCATTGTGACGGCGGTTGCTGTGCAGCCGCTGGCTTTGTCCGCAAGCGTCAACCGCGACCAGAACAGCAGCAGTGCCCATACCGATCACGCGGAGAGGTCTGACTTCCACACGGGCACAGGCGCTGCGCGAGGCGTGTGCGTGGTCTCGGCAGCGACGGATGGCTCTTGCGTGGCGTGGGTGAATCAAGCCGCGGTCCCTTTGTCTGGCTTCCTCTCTGTGGTGACCTGCTTGGAGTGGTCCCCCACACACCCGGACGTTTTCGCCGCCGGGGATGCGTTCGGCATGGTGACACTGTGGAACTTGAAGAAGTCCGTGACGGTGCCCTTCGCGTCTGCGATGCTTGGTGGCCCGCTGGCCACTGTGCGCACAGAGTATACCAACTCACCTGTTGTGCCTCTGCACCCAGGGATCAAGCGAGGCCAACGTGCCGCCGACTACCTCGGGCAACCTCTCCGAGGTCGCATTCGCGAGAGCGCCGATGGTGGGGCTGACGGGGTGCGCGCGGAGCCGTCATCAGACTCCTCGGACAACGACGCGTTCGAGGATCACGCGACGATGACGACCGACTTCATTACACCCAGCGACGGCGCGGTCGCGATCAGCTCGCTCACATTTTCCAGGGACGGTCGCTGGCTTTTCGCAGGGAATGCGAGCGGCATGGTGTACGTGCTGATGCTCTCCAAGGCCCTCCAACGCTAGGCGTGCTCGTGTGGACACATGTAGACCAAATTGTGTTCACTGCCTCGTGTTTTGTTGTTGCTTTTCCCCCCTTTGCGTCGAGTGTTGTGCGAGTTCGGGTCCACACGATTTTTTCCCCTTTGCCGTTTCGTCTTCTTGTAGACGCGGTGCTTGTTGTGGAAGACCATGACGTACATATCGTCCCCTCGCGTCTCTCGAAGATCCCACATCACACCTACATGCGTAGAACCGGTACCGCCTTTTCGTCTTTCGTCGCTTGTGTGTCTGTGCTGTTGTCATCGTTTTACACCTTTTCTCGTCCTCTTGGCTACGTGGTGTCCCTCCCTTCCGCCTTTTCTTCTCTTCTCTTTAAAATACCAAGGAATATATGCGGAGCAAGGCGTGAAGGTGACACGGTGGGTCTCTGCCAGCTGGACACTGTCTGCTCACACCGCGCCAAAACAAAAGTCATGTACGAAACAAGAGTCCTGTGACGAAGGAAAAGACGAAGTAAACGGCTGTGATATTACACTCCTATGCGTGCATACGAAGGCACCTGTTGCCGTGTTGTGTCGGCGTCTTCTCCTCCGCGACGTTCGTACCTGCGCGCGGCGAACACCTCTCAACGTCTCCGACTCACAGGTATCCACATCCGTCCCGGAGCGCAACGCATATGAGCACCCCTCTCCCCTCCTCGTTTCCCTTGTCCCCCCTCTTTTACGTTGGTTTTCCTGTTCCCTTTCACCGCTGGCCAGTGATTAGATATTTGACCGAGAAGCGATCCCCGCACACACACACACACACACCGACATACAGAGATACACGTACGCAAGCTCGAGCGCTGGCATTGACTCTCGTCTACATTTCTCTTCGGCAGGCAGACGTCAGGTACGAGAAAAGGAATGCTTCGCTCTTCTTTCCGCTGCTTCTTTCAAAGGACAGCTACCTTGCTCGTCCCACCCACGACATCTGGGCCCGTCCCACGTGG
Organism: Wallacemonas rigidus; assembly: GCA_030849045.1. Classification (NCBI taxonomy): domain Eukaryota; phylum Euglenozoa; class Kinetoplastea; order Trypanosomatida; family Trypanosomatidae; genus Wallacemonas; species Wallacemonas rigidus. Next base: position 7,356 of record JASAOL010000434.1, read on the forward strand.
TCTGCGGCTGCATGGCACTGTCACAGCCTTCAAGCATCGTCGCGGCTACGGGTTTGTGCTTGCGGAGGGCGTCGCACGTGCCTCTGCGCTTGGCCCTCAGAACGGCAGCCCCGAAGCAACAAGCAGTGAGCCTACGACCACAACGAAAGCATCCGTCGGAGGCGTCGATGAGGAGAGCCACACCCAGTCAGACAAGGATTGGATCGGCGAGTACTTCTTCACCCGCAGTGCACTTGGCGGTGGCTTCTATGTCACGGAAGGTGAGCGGATCTCGTTCGGTATTCGTCCCCTCACGCCGGAGCAGCTCGAGGCGCGCCGCTTGAATGCGAGTCGCCGTGGTGTCGTCGCTGAGCCTGATACTGGCAGTTTGGCGTCTGCCCTGCACGTGGCCAGCCGCATCCTCTTGTACGATCTCAAGACGGGCACCGAGACCCCCGTCACGCCACCCACGTTGTGTGGCAAGGTCATCTCGTGGGACGAGGCAACCAGCGCGGGCGTCATTTCGGAACTCGACACACGCGGCTACTACCACGAAGACGCGCCTCGCTTCGCCTTCACCCGCGAGGACACTGACTTGGCAGAGGGGGTGAAGCTGAACACTGGCCGCTTTGTGCGATTCGCACCTGCCGCTGAGTCCTCCCAGTCCTCCGAGTCGTCGGATGCGTTGCCGACGGATGCGGACGTGGCTGCGCCAGCAAAGGGGCTTCCACGCGCGGAGCGCATCATCATCGACGTGGGCAATGAACGTCGCCACGCCGTCCTGGGAACTCCCATCAGCGCGGGTACGGCTGCCACCCGCTTCCGGGGCACCGTGCGCGAGATCATCGATGGGAAGTACGGCTTCATTCTCGATGACCTCACAGGTGACTCGATCTTTTTCCATCTTCACAACAGCGTCGGTGGAGGTCACTTGTCCGCTGGCGATCGCGTCTCCTACTTGCTGCGAGAAATATCCATGGGTAAGCACGCCGGTAAGAAGTCGTGCCTCAAGGTGCGTCTTGAGGAAGACGACAGTGATGCCGAGCTTGATAGTGCAGGAGGTGGCAGCGCGTCACTTCACTCGTCTGCCGGTTCAGGTCTCGGACTGAGCAAGCGTACAAGCTCGCCTCACCGCACGTCTCGGCAGCGCGCGCCGGTCGAAGACGATGACGACTTTCATTTGTTGGATTGAAGCCGTATCAAGCGCTCAGCCATGAGACGGGCACGACGCGGAAGGAGGCACCGCACATGGAACGTCAAAGCCAAGAGAAAAAAAAAAAAAAAAGATGCACTGCTCGCTCGCTTGTTTCTTTTTTTTTTTTCTTTTTTCTTGGCATGCTTCATGTGTGTGTGTGTGTGTCTTTGAACCTCTCTGCCGCGATGATGGTAGTGATGCTCGTTCTTCACTAGAATACAAAGGTGTACCTTGAACTCTCACAGATCAGGAATCGCTCCGTCCGAATAGACTCAAAACACTAACCAACAAAGCAGAACAAGCACAACAAACAAACAAAAAAGCAGCGATGTGAGTCTGTGTTGGCGGTGACGGTGACTCACACTGAAGAGCGTTGTGTGTTCAGTAGTCGGTTACCGTGCAGGCCCCATAGTTTGACTCTGGCTCCGTGTTTTTTTTTCTTCTGTCAGCGTGTTTACCTCCTCACCGCCGTGTGCCCGCCGTGTGCGTGCACGGGTACATCTGGTGAAGTGTATATCATGTCGAGGCACGCCACCCTTGTTTCGCACGCGCCTCGCTGTATGCTGTCTAACCGATCTCATCCGCTCACTTCCCATCTCTCTCTCTCTTTGCCGGCACGAAGGAGCACCCCCACCCAGCAATTGGCAAGTAAATCTGACGAGTCCACGCACCCGCACACCAAGCGAAAAGGCACGCGCTTCGTTTTCCCTCCAAAACTTCCACAAGGGCAGCGCAACAATACAGACGCGCACACACGTATCGCTTTCTCCTCTTTTCACTTACTCTCTGACGCCGTGCGGACGCATCTACGGTTCACTACTCGCAGCTTCTTTTTTTTTTCTCTTCTTGTTTGCTTTCCGCACACTCTCTGGTTCTCCTTCTGACTCGTACAGAAACCACAGCACACGTCTTCTGTGTTTGACGGTCATGAGTAGTAGGGACTATCACGTGACATCCGCCCCACCAAGCGGGCCCCCTCCACCCGCACGCGCGGACGGTCATTTTAGACGTTCTGTGGTTGTCGAAGCCGACGCAGCAGGGGCGCCGCCCCCACCGTCGACCCGCGCCGCACGTCCTAGCGACACCCCTGTCCCCACCGGAGCGGACACGGAAGGTGGCAAACGTCGACGCCACAAGCACCGTCACAGCAAATCACGTGATGCGGAGGACCGTGAGGGTATGGCGTCAGAGAGGACCGACGAGACCCAAGAGAAGCCCCGTGAAAGCCATCGAGCATCCTCCGATGCGCGTGAGGATGGGGAGCGCAGTCGCCACCGCCACCGCAAGTCCTCCTCGCGTGGCGAAGAGGCTGGTGCGCCACCTCAAGAGGTACAGACGACATCGAGTAAGGCGCCACTGACCGCCGATGCAATTGATCGAGCCTTTGGCAGCGTCATCCCGACCAACGGTGGTGGCGTGAGCGGCGGTTTCGTTCGTCCGACCGCGAAGGAGGGCAGCGATGCGGTCTCCGTGTACAGCGCCTCGCAGTCGATCCTCCCTCAGGATCCGCGCGATCGCCTGTACTATCGCCCAAGGCGGCATCTGCTCCAGTGCTATATGCAAAGGCGCCAGGATCGCACAGCGAGTCTCCTCAAATCCGTGCTCAGTGGCAAGAACATGAATTACTACTTTTACATGGAGCACACGAATGAGTTTGTCCTCGCTGCCGCACCGCGCGCGCTCAAGGCGCAGCGCACGGTGATGGACCAGAGCGATGGCATTCAGGGCCAACAGTACACGGTCAAGCAGGGCCCCTCGAATGTTCTGTTTTCCATCAACGAAGAGCAGATGACATCTGATCCGACGAGCTATGTCGGCAAGTCGTCCATCCGCGCGGCGGGTCTCGAGACCGTGCTGTACAGCGAGGGCGACGCGAACACGCGGAAAGAGATTGCCGCTGTGTATTTTGACACCGCCGAAGATGGGCAGCGCCGCTTTCACGTGATTCTCCCCGCCATTGACGAAGACACGGGCTTCATTCGACCCCTCGAGGGCGGCGAGGTAAAGTTCCTACGCGACGGCCGTGGCACGTCGGTCTACGGCGGCAGCCGCGCGGGCATCGATCTGGCGCTGCTGAACTCCGACGATGAAGATACTGACGCACCGTCGATGACGCCGTCCCAGGCGCCGACGTTCACCGCACAACGCACCCCAGATGGCTCGCACAAGGTCAAGAAATGGCGCAGCCACAGCCTTCTGGTGCGCGAGTTCTTGGCACAACCTGGCAGCCCCAACATTATTGTTCTCAAGAACAAAGAGGCCGCCTGGGACAACGCGCTGCGTGGGTATCGACTCGATTTTCACGGGCGTGCGACCAAAGGCAGCCAGAAGAATTTTCAGCTCGTGTCCGTGCGGGAGCCGGAGAAGGTAGTGATGTTGTTCGGTAAGCAGGACAATGATCGCTTCGCCGTGGATTTCCGATATCCACTGTGCGGCTTGCAGGCGGCAGCCGTGGCGACTGCAATGATGGATCTCAACTCGCACCGTGCCAAGGAAGGAACTGCCTAGGTCACTTCCACCGCACCCCCCCCCCCACAAGCTCAAACGAGCGAGACAACGTCAATCAAGCCATTTCTTCTCTCTCCGTGCACAGAACTGCCTCCCGTTTTCTTGTCCTCTTTTTCTGCGGTCAAAACAAAAACGAAAGGATCGAGTGGAACACGTACTTGAAGTAGACGCGTCTCCCTCGCCTGACTCTCCCTATCCAACAGATCCATGATCTCTCTCCCTTGTTGACAGCCTTGTTGCAATCCATATTTGCTTTTTCTTTTCTTCTTCTTGCCGATTGTTTGCCGAAGTGTTGGCGCGCGTGTACATCGCAGTGGCTATTGCTTTCACTTCTCCGGTGCCGTATGAAGCGACTGTCCTTTCCGATGGCATTTCCCCATGTGTCCATTCTTTCCTTTTCGTATATTGGCGTCTACGGCTGATCTGCAGTAGTGCTTCTCCGTTCCTTATCGGAGCTTTGATAACCATTGACAGTTGTGAAGGTAAATCCCAGTGGCGTCACGCCTGTTTCCCTGCTAATGTGGTGATTTCGTATGCCGTCGTCCCCTGTTTACGCAGCCATCCACCATTGTCAAAGCAGGGCACTGTGTTCCCGAACTGACAGCGATAAACCAAAAAACAATCGATTGAAGCGTGAAACACCAGAGACACAAGGCTGCACGGTCACTGCCGACCCATGCCGCGGTCGTATAGGCATGGCATTGGCTTGCCGTGCTGTTCAACGGGGAAAGAAGGTTGGAGCGCCACACACTCACACACACTCACACACACACGAAAAAAAAAAAGTTCGCGTCAGCTTCACGTCCCTATTGACACCACGGTCCACAACTGCTCACTCCTGCACGTGCTCTATTCCGGAGCGAAGAGTTCATTCGGACACGCTATCACGCTCATCTTTTTTTTTTTTCTTTCTTTTTGTGTAAGCTCCCTGGTGCTGTTTCTACGTGGCGATCCACACATGCAGCTCAGCCGTATCATCACGGTGGCGCTCTTTCCCAGATCTTCCTCTGAGCCAGGCGAGCTCGTATTGTGCTCTCTTCCGACTCACCTCGCCCCTCACGCGAATACGTCTTCTTCCCAACACGTTCTCCTGTACCCCATTTGATGTTCTTTTTTCTTTTTGGCACAACGAGCTCCGCGAGACACTTTAACGGCAGTTGCAGTGCCTCTTGACACGATCCGTTTAAAAAGAAATTATATCGTGATGATGCTCGGTGCGCGTGCGTTTCGCCGCACAGTACTGCTACGTGCCGCTGCCAAGTCCGGTGCTGAATCGGAGACGGTCGGCGCCACGGCCGCTGCCGTGCGTGCCGCGCGGGTTGAGGAAATCCGGCGTAAGGAAACCACGCTGTGGTGGCTGCGCGCGCTCGTTGTGCCGGGCTTCATTGTGTACGGTCTGGTCGTGCTACGCCCCACTGAGGGCCACTTCCTGCGGTACTTGGCCGAGCGAAGGCACCTCGAGCCACCCTTCAATCAACTGTTCCCGCCCCTCACGCGTGAGCAACTAAGAACAGGCGAAGGCGCCGCACATCCCGCGCAGACGTCGTCGACATCCTCTGCCACCACATCCACGAGTGTGGCGTTGGATAAAACGTGGTTGAAAAAGAAGTTTCACATCGATGTGGCAGACGAGGAAGATGAGGCACGTGTGGCACGCAAACGCCTGCTCTTCGCACGTGATCGTAGCTTCTCGGAAAGCTTCAGTGACGAGTACGGCGTGGTCTTTGTCAAGCCGGCCGAGGAGCGCCAGCGGGAACTCGAACTGCTAGCACTCCATCCACCTATGCACGTGCTCCGAGAGCAGTTGGATCACCTGGCCGCTGTGTCACGCACCTCCCACCGACGGCAGTCGGAGACACCAGAAGCAGGCGCGAGTACTGTGACCGCGCCGCCACTTGAGCTGCAGTTTCGTGACTACGCGCTCTTTGCATCGGCGGCCATGGTCTTTCACAACGCTGCCGGGGAAGAGGTGAAGCGCATGCGTTTCGTTGGTGTGTGTGGCATGATTTGGAAGCAACTGACCTGAGCGCAGAGCGCCGCGTACGCCGTGCGTCACACAATATATGACCCTTCCTTCGCCAATCTGGCTCTCTCTGCTGTCGCTGTTGTTGGTCGCCACTTCCGGTGCTCATGGATCAAATACTCCTGAGGACGCAGAAGGACGTGAATCCATGTGTGCTTCTCTAGGCCTGCTTAAGACAACGATGACCTTCACGCGTGTACTCACACGTTTAAAGCCCGTGTGGCCGATCAAGGACTGCAAGGTAACCTCAAGGAAAAGTGCAAGTCTCCACAGTACACACACACACGCAACCGTTGGTGCACGTTTACTTTTGATGGATGCGGACGCTAAGCCGGCAGAGCCGAGGTATCCGCGAGCACCCGCACTGATACATGACTGGCTGCCGCTTGCACTCGTGTCTGTCGCGTTCACCTCGCCCTAGCGAGGAGCGTCGCTGTGCCGAGGGCCACCCATTACTGAGCCCGTTTCCCCCGCTTCTCTTGTGCATCAAAGATGCTGTCCGTCTCTCAACACATCTGACGCGCTTCCTCCGCCTACAATCCATCCTTTTCTTTCCTTCGCTACATACTGCATGTGCGCCGCTCCGGTCCCACAACGCGACTCCGATCCGCCTTGACGATTTCCCCACCATGCAGTCGCTTAACACACCTGCTCTCACTCAACCAACATCAAAAACAGCTAACATCCCCCCTTAGCTACCCGCGTTGCTCTGTCTGGGAAACTAACCATCAAAGCCTACACCCCTTTAACGTCTTTTCCCCGTCAGAATGCCGATTCAGAAGGTTCACGCTCGCGA
>JASAOL010000435.1:0-16677 GCA_030849045.1 Wallacemonas rigidus
GGCTGAGATGGGCTCGCCGCGTGAGCTTGTGAACCGCAGTGGCTCGGTCTTCCGCAGCATGGTCGAGTCGATGGGTGCCAAAGAAACACGCCGCTTTGTCGCTTCTCTCAAGGCTGCCTAGCGTCGTTTAGCGTATCTCTTGTGTGTTTCACACCTACCACCTTGTTTCTTTTTTCCTATTTTTATCTTTTTTTTTTTCTCTTCGTTGTCGTACCCGGAGTAGAACCTGATATTGTCAATGGCGCGCCAACAGGCGCAATGTCTTTGCTAACTATTTCCCCGTTTGTTTTGTTCTCTCTTCCTATCCTATAAGGATCTGCGCGTACTGTGGTGCTTCCTGTGGTGTGTGCTTGTTGTACCGGAAGTTACCAACCCTTTCACCTCACGTTTACCCCGATGAAAAAGTCCGCAACGCTGACTGTTGGGCTCGTGCCCACTGCACACCCTAGAGTTTTAGCTCCCGCTGTTGTGGGTCTTGAGTGAGCGCGAACTCGCTGCCCGCTGTCCATTGGTGGGCCTCGCTTTGGCTTACGGCACCATCGCTGCGCTGGTTGTGTGCCTCGGCATACAATACAGTTATCTGGCTGAGCCCGAGGCTTCAAGTCAACAGCTGTGCCCCTTTCAGTCATCGGGTTCTTTGCCTCAACTTCATCATTCTTCGTGTCGCCACAGTCCGTTCTGCACTACCCTCGTTTGTACGTCGCCTCAGTTGCCCCCCTTTTTTTGTTGTTGCACATACGTGAGTGTCTCGTTCTGACTTTGTGTGTGTGTGTAGCCCTCCAAACCGTTGTCATGACCAATGCTTCTTGGTGCATCTAGACGCCGCTGCCCGTGGCGCTCCGTGCCGCTCTCGATGAGGTGGTTTCGGACGTCTCAGACGGTGCGCACTGACCGTCTGGGTACATCGCTACGATTCTTCGGGAACGCACCGGCACGCGTGCGGCCGACGGAGACCCCGCGTGAGCACTCGCTCCGACAGAGTGAGAGGGAACACAGCGCGTCCATTGTCATCGTATTTATGATTGCCTTCCCTCTCTGGCTATTTGTGCTTTCTGCCGGCGATAAGGAGAAACAGAGGGACAGCGTCAAGGCATGGGCACTGCGCCAGCGCGAACTGCACCGTCCAAACGACGGTGGCTCATCACCGTAACAGAGTCTCTGGCCGCGTGCAACTGGGCATCATTTGTACAACACTGGAAGCGGTCAAGACCGACTGACACTGACGTATAGTGAGGTGCGCACTGAAATGTGCTGCGGCCTTTTCCGAGACTACTTTTTTTTTTGGTACTCTCCTCTTGTCGCACATTTTTTTTTGTGTTTGTTTGCATCCATGGTGTACGACCAATTTTAGATGTCACTGTTCTCCTGACATGACACTCACGCGAGTACGAGGGCTCTGCGCTTCACTGTATCGACAGCGCGCAGCATGTCTGCTTCGTATCACTCAGATTTCACTTGTTCACAATGCTGACGAGCGAAGCACCACCGCTCTTATTCAAGAGCGCGCTACCTATAGTTGGTGTGTCCTTTGTTGATTCGTACAGATTCTTACATGAGCCGCGCACCCCCTCCGTCCTTCTGGCCTACCCCCCTTTCTTGTGCTTCTCTTCCGCTTAGTCGGCTAGTTTACCCGCGATATTGACAGCAGAAACGGGCATGCGCGCAGTCACACTGTGTGGCTACGGCACTGTACGGTGCCGCCATCCAGTCTCTGCGTCCACCGCGAAGACCAGCGTGCGCACGTATACACGGGGAATGCCGTACACACCTGAAGGTACGATACAAGACTTTACTTCTTCCCCGATGCACGCGAAGCTCGCAGAAATGCAGAAAGACCTCGATCGACGCAGTGGTCGGCCAGAGACAGGTTTATATCGCGGGCCGACCGTGACCACTTCTCAGGGTGCGCGGCCTTTGTTTGAGAACGCCGCCCACAGTGGTAACCGTGGCAACTACACGATGATGAGGGCCCAGCACACAGACCCCGCGGCCGCCCATGGCTCGACACCCACACCGAGGCAGTTCGCCGCGCAAGGAGCGTCTTCCTTCGCCCCAGCCACACCAGGGGACAACTTCCAGCAAGACATACGCATCGACCCTGCGTTCGCGGACGTTCCTGAACACATTCGAGCAGCTAAACAGGCACTTCTGAACATGCAGAGCGACTCAGCTGGTCAAGTCGTGCGTGGACTGGTGCCGCCCCCGCCGCCACTGCCAGCAGACTTCGTTGCACCGACACCGTACACACAGCCTCGCGTTCCACTGGACAACCGGTGGTGGACTTTTATGTGGATGATTGCTGCTTTTTTCCTGATTCTCGGATGTTTTGGCAAGTGAGCGGCAAAGAAAAAGTGAAACAACAAAAAGGCCGATATGTGTGCGTTTTTCACACCTTCCAAGCTACCGCGCATACCTGCGTCTGCGATCCGCATGGCCACGCGATGGCGCGCACTCATGTGGACTCTCGTGCTGTGTGAGCGCTACGTGATCGTCCTACCGGTCAGAGAGGAGTAGAGCGTCTCGCGTCAGGGCCAGCCCTGCTCCTCTTCGCGCCCCCCCTAATTCCTCCATCTCGGTTCTACCATTGTATTCGTCCCCACCCACCCCTACGTGGTGGAGCCTCACCGTGTACCTCGACTCGCTCTCTCACACATACCCTCTCCCAACAAAAACGCAGGGAGCCGCCACTCGCTGATCTTTTCTAGATAAAGCTGATCCAAAGTAAAGATCCCAGTACACTTTTTTTTTCTTGCTGTTGCTATTGCTGTTGTTTTCACTCGGTTGATTGGCTCCAACGATTCACGGCACACTCTCACAGCACACCCCTTTTTTATTTATTCATTTTCCATTGTGAACTCCAATCATGCTCTCGATTCGTACTGCCACCATCGTACGCTCAAAGCTTCTCACTGGCGTGCGCCAGTACACCTCACCGGCTGGTCGGCAACAGCCGCTGGGTATGAGCAAGAGACGACAGGCCATGCAAAAGAAACAGTACTGCATGCCCGGCCCGTCCGTTCCGATTAGCATCATGATCATGCTGTTCGCAACCTTCAATATCTTCGCCACATACGCCTCAAAGAACGACAATCGCTCCTTTCGGTAATCCCCACGCGCTCACGTCGCTCCCACAAGAGGCACAAACGCACTGCCACGAACTTGCAGTTTTTTGTTTGTTTTGCTTGATTCCGTGCACCACGCTCGGCCTACCACGCCAAAAGAAGACCCAGTACCTTTTTGATGGAAACAAATCACGTGTTGAAAAGCAGGCCCCTCCTTTTCAGTTGTGGAGGAAGGTAGGCTCACAGGATGTCGATGAGCTCGGCTCCTTTTCATCATCTTTGTGTGTGCCCGCACGAGGGCATCGATTCTGCGTGTCGAGCGGGAGAACGACTTGGGGGCATCCGCCGCTTCGACGCGTCGAGCACTAGTGAGTTCATTGTATGCTCTGTGTTTGTCCAAGGTAAGCAACGTCCAAGCCGTCCCCAACAAGCGTCGTACACGAAAATTCCTTTGTCATGTTCCGCACTCACTCTGTCGTAGCTCTTTTCTTTTTTCACTCTTGGTTTCACGGTGATGCCCTGTGCTCCTCTGATTGCATCGTCGCGCAGTTGACTTTGCTTTTTTGGTGCACGTCTCGCACACCTTTCGACTGTGCGGCTGTTGCTCGGCACGTCTCTGTTCATACGCGGCCGATGTGTGAGTAGGCCAACACTCACTTCGTCTTCTATTCGGCTCTCTCTGCCCCCCTCTCGTCTCGGTCCACTCATCCCGATCCGTGTTCGGTTTCGCAGATTGCCGGATCGTTCCTCGTTTTCCAAAACAACAACCACAAGCACAACGACATGTTGGCACGCCTTCAGAGCGTGCGGCGAAAGATCTACCTCTTCTTGACAACCTCGGAGAGGGACGTCCGAAACCGGAAGGACTACGTGATGCGGGACCAACGTGCATTGCGGTACGAGCGCGATCGTGTGCAGAAGACCAATGACGTATTTCACAAGGCCGGCCATCAGGGTCAGCTCTTGTCGTTTGAGGCGCTGACGCTGCAGTTTCGCGGCCTGGCGTGGTCCTTTCTCATTGTCCCGTCTGTCTTCGTTACAGGCATCGTGCTGCTCATCTACCTGAGCGGGCGTGACCAGCGCACCTCTCACCGGCTTCAAGCCCAAGCGGTGTATCAGCAGCGCCTGGATGAGGCTGCTGCGAAGCGTGGCGTACTGGCCGTGGAGCTGGAGGAGGCCAGGGAGCTTCTGAAAGCTGAGCGAGAGCGCCGCGTCAGCGATGAAGCGGCCCTGGATGCGGAAATAGCGTGTCTCACGGCCAAACTGGATGAGCTAAGCGCGCTGTACGAGGCAAAGACGGCGGCCAGCACCTCGTCCACCAGCCGCCCATTGTAGTCGGACCGGACGTTGGTACCTCATGCCACCAGTCTGGTGCAGCCCACCAGAAGGTTGCACGGCGGTTTCTCATCACATTTTTTTTTTTTTAACGTGCCAATCGCTAGCATACCCCATACACCACAACAAACATTCTCTGCGCGCATGCCCATTCCCCTCAAAGACTCTTTTTACGGGAATTTGTACATCGACACGCCCTCTCTCGGCTATTCTGTCTATCGAGTGCCACAGCGCACAGACTGGGATCCATCTCTCACTTGAATGGAGGTCCTTGCGCACACTTGACGCGTCCCTTCTCTCTCCTTCCTCCACGCAGCCACAGCTGAAGTTGGGCGCCACCTCAATTCAAATCGAACTCTCCCCCCTGATTTTTATCGGACGTTCTGTTCACTTGGATATTGTGGTCCCCTGCGGTCTCCATTGCATTAGAAGTGGGTTCCTGTGGTACTCCTTTCTTTCCTCCTCTTTTGGACATCCGACGCGCCAAGCACTATCGTCCTCTCCAGTCTCTCTCTCTTTTTTTTTTTTTGCTTCGACGTACTCGCTCATAGCTCTAATCAAAAGTGCACGATGAACGAAGTTTTCGTGGAGGCGCAGTCGTACGATGCCATCTCTACGCTGGATGAGCCTGTCTGGGAGACGCTAAAGCGCGACCTCCTCGCGATTGTGCGCAAGCTGGCGGTCGTCATGTGCCCACCGCTCGGCAACGAGCGCGAGCTACGCGACTGGGATTTGTGGGGTCCGCTACTACTGTCCCTCATTCTGGCGCTCGTCCTGTCGACAAAGGCCGGTAGTTCCCAGCACGGTCTCGTGTTCTCGGCAGTGTTCCTCGTCACGTGGCTGGGTCCTGCTGTCGTAACCCTCAACGCGAAGTTTCTCGGTGCCACCCTATCCTTCTTCCAGACCGTCTGCACCATGGGCTACTGTCTTGCACCGATCTGCATCGCCGCGATTCTTGGTCTGCTCATCCCTTGGACCACTGTCAAAATCATCATTGGACTGGCTATGTGGGCGTGGGCCTGCTGGGCGGCTCTCCGCTTCTTTAGAGGAAGTGTTGCCAGTGACCGTGAGCTCTTGGCTGTGTACCCCGTCGCGCTATTTTTCTTCTTTATCTCGTGGATGGTTATGGCTGGCATCTAGTTTGGTTCTTCGCCGACTGCTGTGTGTTCAACAATTGATCTTTGTCTTTCTTCCCGTTGTTGCTGACGTGGCCGCCAGGCTCCTTTGTTCGCCTCTTATTACTTTGTTTTTGCCTTCCACTGACCGTTCTGACACGGACGGCTCTCGCATGCTTGTCTCCCATGCGTTCCCCAACCCGGCTCACTCGGTTGATCGTGCGCGCGCAGAACACTGTCGAAGAAAACACCATATCGTGACACGCATTGCTTCTTCTTCTTTTTTTTTTTCTTCCGACCTTGTATCTCTCCGTTCACGCTCGGTGACCGAAGAAACGTGCGACAACCGAACAGCAATCAAAGAAGGGAGCAGAGCACAACAACACTGAAACAGAGCTGCTCAACCTCTGCCCACGTCGTGAGAAGGGACCGCTCTGTCCCTGACCACTAAAGGCTACTGTCAATCGGTCGCTTCACATCGCCAAAAAAAAAAAAAAAAAGAACAAGGCGTGGGAACCTGTTGCGTATCCCATGGCTTCTGGCGAACGACAGCTGTGCAACTTTGGCTACTCTCCGCATTTGAGCGTGAATGCATGTCCTGTCATGTGTCACCTGATTTCGGTTGAAACCCCAGAGTTTGTCAACCACGGCATTTTTCTTTCCCGCTGCCTTTCCTTTCTTCTCGTTTTGACTGGCTACAAATCATGTCACCCTCACACGCGCTACCTTTCGGATTTATGTACACTCGCATCCATGCACTGTCCCAAAACGTGTGTACCTCCGCCTTTTGTCTCGTACTCTCTCACACGTTACCTCTTCTTTGCTTTCTTTCTTGCGCTGTACCTCTCGTTCTTCAGAGACCACACATTTCCGCATCACCGCTCACCTGCACACACTAACCCTAGCGCACAGTGCGTTTGCCGTATTTATCCACACACCACGCACACACCGACACGGAATCCTCACATGGCGTCCACTGGCGATGGCAAAGTGAAGCTCTGGGGCGGCCGGTTCCAGAAGAGCACAGACACGAAGGTTGACGATTTCAACTCTTCTATTCGTTTCGACCAGCGCATGTACAAGCAAGACATTGCTGGCTCGATCGCGCACGCTCGCATGCTCGGCAAGCAGGGCATCATCTCTGAGAAGGACAGCGAGGCGATCATATCCGGCCTGGAGGGCATTCGCCGGGATATTGACAACGGCGAAGTCGAGTTTCTCGTGGACGCGGAGGATATCCACATGAATATCGAGACCATCTTGACCGAGCGCATCGGCGAAGCTGGCAAGCGCCTTCATACAGGCCGCAGTCGCAATGATCAGGTCGCCGTTGACCTGCGCATGTACTTGATGGATGAAATGCGGGAACTGCGCGTCATGCTTCTGCACACCATGCAGGTCTTCACCGACCTGGCGTCGCAGCACACGGAGACGATCATGCCCGGCTACACGCACCTGCAGAAGGCGCAGCCCGTCACGCTCGCGCACCACCTCATGGCGTACTTTGAGATGTTCCGCCGCGACTTTGGTCGGCTGGCGAACGCCTTTGTACGGACCAATGTCATGCCCCTCGGCGCGGGCGCCCTCGCCTCCACGACGCACAACATTGACCGTTTTGCCGTCGCACAGGAACTTGGCTTCACCGCTGTTTCGCTCAATAGCCTCGATGCGGTATCGGACCGCGACTTTGTCATTGAGCTGTCCAGCGTGCTCTCCACTATCATGGTGCATTTAAGCCGCTTCTGCGAGGAACTCATTCTGTGGAGCTCTCACGAGTTCTCCTTCGTCGAGATGGACGACGGCTTCTCCACGGGCTCCTCCATCATGCCACAAAAGAAGAACCCTGACGTCGCGGAGCTGATCCGCGGCAAGGCCGGTCGCGTGTTCGGCCACCAAATGAGCTTGCTGACCACCATGAAGGGACTGCCACTCGCGTACAACAAGGACATGCAGGAGGACAAGGAGCCCATCTTCGATGCCGTCGACACCGTGAAGCTGTGCTTGCCGGTATTCTGCGATATGGTGGCCACGATGAAAATCCGCAAAGAGCAGATGCTCAAGGGTGCCAAGGGCGGCTTCACAAACGCGACTGACGTGGCTGACTACTGCGTCAAGAAGGGCATGCCTTTCCGTGAGGCCCACTCTGTTGTTGGGCAGCTCGTCTTCTACAGCATTGAGCACAACAAGTCTCTCGATGAGCTGACCCTCGACGAGTTCAAGCAGTTCTCCTCTCTCATTGAGAATGACATCTACGAGGCCATCAGTATGGAAACGTGTGTGAACGACCGCAAGGTTGTCGGAGGTCCGGCGAAGGAGACCTGTGAGCAGGCGATCGCCATGGCGAAGCACTTCATCGAGTGCGAAGAGAAGTGCCTTTGGGTGACTGCTGTCCAAAAAACCGATTAGGCCTCCACCGAAAAGTCGGCACCGCGGATGCGTTGGACAAAGAAAAGCCGCGGCGCATGTGCGCTCAAAACCGATACACACAAACACGGAAAAAGAAACCGTTGCGTCAAAAAAAAAAAATGTGTAAACCAAAACAACAAAATCTGAATCAACACAACAAGTAGTGAGAAGTTTGAATAGTCGCGTCAAGTCAGCGACGCGACAGAGAGAGAGAGAGAAACATGCCGAGCACGCCGACACCGTTGTGCTCCTCGCCACCATTCATGTTTTTTTTTTTTTTGTTATTGTTGTTGTTTGCGTGTGTGTATGCTCTCTGTGGAACTGGTACGCTAACCCAGTCCCCACGGAGATATGATGACATGATGATGCACCTGAGTGCAGAGATACAGCGCGAATTCAACTTACTTTTTTTATTTATCGTATTTGGTCTTTTTCTCTTCCTTTCTCTGCGCCTTCATCGTGCCTGTTTATTTGTTGAGATTTACTGTCCGTTCTCTTTCTCAAGCGCATGACTCTCATCTTTTGGTTCATAAAAGGGTTTTGTTCTCTTGTTGTTTATTTTGTTTCGCGGATGTGCGGATGTCTCTGGCATCGTCGCGTGATGTTTGACTGACGGGCTTGCTCCTTTCCCTACTGTGGATACCCCGCTTCTCCTTCTACTTCTCCGCACAAACAAACAGACACACGCGCCCACGCGGAGAGGTAGAACTCGAGAGCGTAAACAACGTATGACTCAAATGAATGGTACAAAACATGCGCTGGTCGTACCTCTCCTCACTGCCTTCATTGTGTGCATTTCTCACTTTGACACAAAAACTCAGCTCTCTTTTTATATTTCTTTTTTTTTTTTACCCTGTTGACACTTCCACCGATTCAGACCAACCAATGCCACCAATAGCGATCCTGATGAGCACGCAGCCTGGGGATCACTTGAATATCGACGCTTTCTCACCTCCGCAGAGCTCACAGGCTGTCTCGCATATTTCCAACGACGGCGAATCCCAGGCGACGTTGCTGTGTGTGTGTGTGTTTCGGGCTCGCGCCAAGGCAGTCGTCTTCCTCTCTTTTTGTGCTCCGCTCACTTGTCTTCTCTTCTGCTCGTCTGCTCTTCTGCTCGTCTTTTTTTTTTTTTTATACTATGACTGGCCGCTTCCCACTGAAGCACGCACACACCATCTTCTGCAATCCATAGCTTCCCGCACATCCAGCACTCCAATCCCCCTTTCCTCAACTCACATCGTCATCATGAGCTCTGCTAAGCCGAAGGTCGTCCTCGCCTACAGCGGTGGTCTTGACACCTCCGTCATTATTCCCTGGCTAAAGGAGAACTACGACTATGATGTGATCGCCTGCTGCGCGGACGTCGGCCAAGGTATGGAGGAGACCGAAAACCTTCGCGAGAAGGCGACCAAGTCCGGTGCTTCCAACTTCTATCTTCTCGACCTGCGCAGGGAGTACGTGGAGGAGTACATCTTCCCTACGCTCAAGGCCGGCGCCACCTACGAGGGTAAGTACCTGCTCGGCACGTCGCACGCCCGCCCTGTGATCGCCAAGCACCTTGTCGAGGTCGCCCACAAGGAGGGCGCCGTTGCGATCTGCCACGGTGCGACGGGTAAGGGCAACGATCAGGTCCGCTTCGAGCTCACCGTCATGGCGCTCGACCCCTCGCTGAAGATCATCGCCCCCTGGCGCGAGTGGAACATCAAGTCCCGCGAGGACGCCATCGACTACGCCGAGGCGCACGGCGTGCCTGTGCCGTGCACCAAGTCTGATCTGTACTCCCGCGATCGTAACATCTGGCATATCAGCCACGAGGGTATGGATCTGGAGGAGCCCGCCAACGAGCCCATGTACGCGAAGCTGCTGAAGCTCTGCAACACTCCCGAGAAGGCGCCGGATCAGGCCGAGTACGTCACTATCACCTTCGAGCAGGGCATCCCCAAGTCGGTCAACGGCAAGGCCCTCGGTCCGGTGGAGCTCGTTGAGGAACTGAACGCCATCGGCGGGAAGCATGCCATTGGCATCGAGGACATCGTTGAGGACCGTTTGGTCGGGATGAAGTCCCGCGGTGTGTACGAGACGCCCGCAGGTACGATTCTTTACAAGGCTCTTGACACCCTCGAGTCCATCTGCCTCGATCGTGACACGCAGGCTTTCAAGCGACAGTCCGCGATCCGCTTCTCCGAGCTGGTCTACGACGGCCGCTGGTTCACTCCTCTGCGTGAGTCTCTGTCCGCGATGTACGACAACATGGCGGCCACCGTTACGGGTGACGTGAAGCTGAAGCTGTACAAAGGCAACCTGACCCCCGCTGGTGTGACCTCCACGTACTCCCTGTACAACGAGAACATTGCCTCCTTCGGCGATAGCCAGGAGCTCTACAACCACCACGACGCTGAGGGCTTCATCCGCCTCTTTGGTCTGCCGCTGAAGGTTCGTTCCATGATGCTCTCCAGCAATGGTATGTCCATGGACACGAAATAACGAATCAGCAGGACGGAGAACGTGGTGCAACGCTCTTTTGCGTCATTGGTCAAGGCGTGAGCCGTAGCTCCCCTGACTGTCGCGAGGGTGTTTCCACCGCGTGCTCTTGTTTTGTTTTGTTATTGTTTTTGTGTGTACCTGGTATCCGTATTATCTTTTTGTACCGCCCTTTTGAGAACCACTGTGTCAGCACAGACGGCGTCCCCGACCCTGCCTACATGATATTTCCACTTCCGTTACGGAGAGTAGGGAGCGTGTTGGCCAGAGCGCCTCCGCACCCCTACCGCTACTCTTTTCGTTGTGTGGGTTATCACGACTGCCTGGTGAGCGCACCGCGAGGTGCTGTCAAAGTGCGAAGGTGCACTGCAATAAAATCTTTAACAACCATGACAGAGCTGCAAATGCGCGTCGTCTTCGTTTCGCACACCACTAAAAGACTCTCCCTTCACGTGTGAGGTGCGAAGGCTGTGTATTTTGCCGTCGTGGAACAACTTTTCTTTTTATTCCGTTGATCAGCAACCACTCTCTTTATTCTTTTCTTTCCTTTTTTTTTATAAATCCACACTGTTTCCTTTTCCCTTTCTTCTTTTACTCAAGTGTTCTCACATCTTGAGGTGCGGACTTAGTACGTCTTGTTGTTTTATCTCTACTAATCCGTTCTTTTTCCCCCTGTTTTTTTTTCCTCTCTCTCTCTCTTCCTTTTTTTTTATCGATACTCTTCCATGCACAAAACCTAGACGTCGTCGTACTGCACACCTCTCTACAGGCGTGATACCTACTTTGCTTTCGCGCATTCAACAAACGGAAATTGTGTGTCTGCGCGGCCTCGTGCTCTTCTCTCTCAATGACACACTGGCACGCACTCTTTTGTTTCACACTCCTTCTGAGCTCCACCAGGGCGAGGAGGGAGGTAGAGCGAGCGAGATAGCGAGACTGTGATCACCTTTTTTTTTTTCTGCGCCGGCACCTCTGACAAATTAAACAAGGAACACCCCACGGGAAGAGGACCGCTATCGTATGAATGGACAGGATCAATACTCTGTGCCCCACAGCCTATGGAGTACACGTACCTCCGTAGAGAGCTATTGATATTGAAAGATGAGGGCCGTGTGCGTGCACACACACAAAGAAAAACAAACAAAGAAAAACGAATCACCATCACATTGAAAAGAAAATAGTAAAGATGCAGCCTACCAGTCGCTGTGAAAAAGGTCTATCGAAATCTCAGACGAGCAATCAGTCCAAGACGACGGAAAAACAGTTGAGAATTGTCATCTAGAAGCACCCAAGCTCAAGATCCATACTGAAAACGAAGCGAACAAACAAGCACAATAGCGGTGTCAAAGTCTCGACACCGTCACAATGAGGTGGGTACCTCTCTTTCTTTCTCTCTCTCTCGCAGTAGTAGTAGTAGTAGTAGTAGTATGATATTCTGCGGAGTGTGCTTGTCGCTGCTTGACAGAGATGGGCGCCATTGCCAGGTTACACACAACGGGATGAACAGTGCCATGATGCGCATCAACCGTACTATGGAAGTGTCGACAAAAAGATGAGAGCTCCCTTGGTCCCGTCGCACCCATCTCAACTTCCGTTTAGCAGCCAACAGATTCTCTATCATTCCTACCCTCTCTTTCGTACTGATCGCTTCTGTCTTTTACTCTCATTACTTCCTCTCGAATCTCCTTTCATAGGCTTCTGTTTTATTATTATTATCATTCTTTCAAGATCAATTTGTCTGCTTCAGCTTTATTGGCACTCTGTAGTTTGACTTGGCGTCAGGATATCCGCAGCGATCCTCCCCCGCCCCCTTGGTGAACATCTCCGCCACCTCCTCGTTGAAAGTAACGTTTTCGCATCTTAATATTCCCCCCGGTGCCTCCGTGTAGTAGACGACGCCGTTTCACTCGCACCTACGTTGTTTCCTTAATTATTTCCCGTATTTACCTACCTTTTTTTTTTGTGTGTGTTTCTCTCTTCACTCTTGTGCTACGCTCTCTCCGCCATCTTACCTTGATTGATCCTCTCCTGGGTACCACCAATTGTGTGTGTACGGCGTTGTTTCACAAACCTTCCGGTGTACCTTGCCGCAGATCGCGGTCACCGTGTCCGCGGCGACGTTCTCTTCGCCTGTGTGTTTTCTCTTTTCTGTCTCACGCGCTCAATGCGTGCGTCGTCACGTGATGTTGTCGTTGTGGACCCGGCCGCCGATGAGGCAGCGCGCGCTCACGATGACGATGCGCCTGCTGGGGCTGGAGCGCGGGACGACTCGACAGAGGTATCTTCTCTATTTTCACGGTGTACTCCGGTCCCTGATGGTGAACGGGAGTCAGAGGAGAACGAGGTCGAGGCACTGCGCGCGCAGCGGAAGCGGTGGGTTGAGGCGCGTGTACGCCGTCAACACCTGTGGGGTCCTGAGCCCCCGTATGAGAAGAGCGCTGAGGATCGGGCCAACTGGTTCCAAGACCTTTACTACGGCTGGATCGGCGACTTCATCTTCCGCGCTGCGCGATCAAGTATCACGGCCGCAGATCTTCCACAGCCGCAGCGTCACACACGGACCTACTACACTGGCCGGGCCTTGTCGAACCAAACGCACAAGGATATCGAGGCCGCGCAGACGTGGCATCCGTACATTGGCTGTCAAGTGAAGTACAAGGGTGAGATTGAGACCAGTGGGTGGCTGCGGTGGGTTGGCTACATTCGTCAGTCCGACTACCCGCGCGCGCTGGTAGCAGGCGTTGAGTGGTACATTGCCCCGCGGCACCGTCGCAACACCGATGCTTCCAGTGCCGCTGCCCTCCATGATGGCGTCGTGCACGGCGAACACCTCTTTCGACCGAAGCTGTACCGTCATCAGTGCTCGTGTGAACCGATCGACTGCGTGGAGCTCGTTCCGCGCCGCTCCGCCGCCCCGCCCCCGCCGATAAGCCTCAACTTGCTGGTGACCCTCTTCCGCGCGCACTGGTACCATGTGTGGACACAGGCGCTGCCCAAGCTGCTCACCGATCTCGCGGCTGTCTTTATTCCTCTCCTCCTTGAGTACTACGTTGTATACCTGGAGAGCGATGATAGCTCGACAGGTGTGGGTGTGGCGCTGGTGGCGGCCATCTTCGCCACCAGCATCGTACAGAGTTGTATGGGGCACAAATTCGACCACATTGGGCAACGCTCCGCCGCCATTTTTGAAACTTCCTCCATGGCGGTCGTCTTCGAGAAGGTGCTCACCATGTCACGCAGGGCGCTGAGCCTCCCTGAGCTGTCCGTCGGCCACATCATGAATCTGGTCGGCAATGACGTGGACAACGTGGCGACGCTGAACTGGTACGTGATGTACTTCTGGAGCGCGCCGCTCCAACTCATGTTGTGCATCTTGCTGCTCTATCGCCTTGTGGGGTGGTGCGCGTTGGCGAGCCTGCTCATTCTAGCGCTCACGTTCCCTCTCCAAGGTGTCATCTCCAAGTGGGAGCAGGAGGTGCGTGAGGAGATGATGGTGGTCATTGACAACCGCATCAAACGCACAAACGAGCTGCTCTCTGGTGTGCGCATTGTGAAGTTCATGGGATGGGAGCCGATGCTGCTGGCCTCGATTGAGAAGGCCCGTTCACAGGAACTGCAGTTCCTCAAGAGGATCCAGCTCGCGGAGGTGGCGTTCATGTTTGTTGACAACGCCACACCTATTCTCGTCATCTCCGTCGTGTTTCTGCTCTACAGTGTGAGCGGTAACGAGCTCGAAAGCAAAGTGGTCTTCCCGGCCATTGCGCTGCTCAACACGATGCGCGTGCCTTTCTTTATGATCCCTGCCATCATATCCGCGATTCTGCAGTGCCTCGTCTCCGCTCGCCGCCTGACCGTTTTCATGGAGTGCGACGACATGACGAGCACGCTGAAGGACGTGAAGCAGTTGTACCGAGAAGGCGCCGCCGCTGCATTCGACGACGCCGATGTGAGCACGTACGTCCCACGGCAGCTGCCCAAGTACAAGACACGCACAACGGGCATGATTCAGCGCACCCTGTTGTGGTTCCGTCGCCGCGGTGTCCCCGAGACGGAGTGGGTTCTCGACGATACCGAGTCAAGTAGGTCCACCACACCATCTGGCACCGGCGCCGGTGTCTCATCAGATGCCACGGCGGAGACGCCGACCGCGACAACCGATGACGCTGACTCGCGCGATGAGGACGATGGCCACCTGCATGAGCTTGAGCCCAAGACGTTGCTGCACAAGCTGAACGTGATCATACCAGACGGCAAGCTGACGGTTGTCGTTGGTGCCACGGGCAGTGGTAAATCGACGCTGCTGGGCTCTCTCCTTGGCGAGTACGAAGTAAGCAAAGGCAGCGTGTGGGTGTCGGCGAACATCGCCTACGTCCCGCAACAATCGTGGATTATGAACGCGTCGATGCGGAACAACATCCTCTTCTTCGACGAGGAGAACACTGCCAAGTTGAACGAGGTGATCAGGGTGTGTCATCTTGAGGCTGACCTGCGTGTGCTCGCCAGTGGCCTCGAGACTGAAATCGGCGAGAAGGGGATCAACCTCAGTGGCGGCCAAAAAGCCCGCGTGAGCCTGGCCCGTGCTGTGTACGCTGACCGCGACGTGTATCTACTCGATGACCCGCTGTCCGCTCTGGATGCGCACGTTGGCGCCAGTATTGTCGACGATGTGATCCTGGGCAAGCTCAACAACAAGACGCGTGTGCTTGTGACGCACCGGGAGCACCTCCTTCCACGCGCGGATCATATCGTGGTCATGTCCAAAGGCCGCGTAGTGTATAGTGGCGACTACAGTGGTTTCCTGGCCGCGAAAGCCGTTGTCGCGGCGGAGGGCGAAGACATGTTCGAGGCCCCACCTGCGGCGAGTGATGCCGAAGAGGAGAAGACAAACACCTTCTGTGATGCACAGATGGAGAACGAGGACTTTGCAGACGGCGACGCTGTCAGCCACCGTACCGCCGACCCCAATCGCTTCTCCCGCACCGGATCAGCGCACACCGATGCTGCGCGCTCCGTTGTTAGTAGCACGCAGTGCCCGCACAGTGTGGCCGCGAGCAGTAAGGGCGACAATGTAGGCGACGACGATGCTGCTCGCAGCCAGCGCGACGCTCTCGCAAATGAGACGACCAAAGACAGTGCGAATGCTGCGAAAATCATAACAGCCGAAGAGAAAGCTATCGGCAGTGTACCATGGTCGACCTACATGATTTACATTGACGCCTGCGGAGGACTCAAGAGCTGGGTGGTGCTCCTGCTCGTTTTTCTCCTCACTGAGGGTGTGAAGGTGATGAACGGCATCTGGCTCACCATGTGGGTCTCGAACAGCTTGCACTGGAACCAAACAGTGCACTATCTCTACGGGTACCTTGTCGTTGTCTTTTTCGGCATGTTCACCGCGCCTATCCGCGCCTATCTGTGCTACGCGCTGATGCGCACTGGCAGCCGAAACATGCACCAGTCACTGCTCGCCTCGGTTGGTACAGGCAGCATGCAGTTCTTCGACACCACACCGCTCGGCCGTATCTTGAACCGGTTCACAAAGGACATGGGCATCCTCGATCAGACGCTGAACGACAGTTACCTGTTTTTGCTGGACTACTTCTTTTCGATGGTGTCGACGGTGGTGATCATGACGGTTGCTCAGCCCTTTGTCCTTTTCGCGGTGGTGCCGAGTGCGCTCATCTACTACAAACTGATGCAGGTGTACAGCGCCTCCAACCGCGAGACGCGCCGCATTAAGAGTATCGCACACTCGCCGGTTTTCACAATGCTGGAGGAATCCGTGCAAGGCCAACGCACCATCGTCATTTACGGGAAAACCGATGTCACGTTGGCCCATGCACTCGAGCGCTTGGATGTCGTCTACAGCGCGCTCTACATGCAGAACGTGGCCAATCGTTGGCTTGGTACGCGCCTCGAGTTCATCGGCGCTGTCATCATCAGCTTTGTGGCGCTCTTGGGTGTGCTCAACAAGGCGTTCGGCTTTTCCGTCAGTAACGTCGGTCTCATTTCGTTCGCCCTAACGACTGCCCTTACCCTGACGGAAACCTTGAACTGGCTCGTACGGCAAGTGGCGACGGTGGAGGCGAACATGAACTGTGTTGAGCGCATTGTCCACTACATTCGTGAAATCGAGCACGAGGACATGCCCGACATGGCTGATCTGATCAGCCAATACACGATCGAAGCGGACCAACGTCGTGCCGACAGGCAGCATGGACGTGCTCAGCAGGCAGTCAAAGCTGGCTCGCTCGTGTTCGACGGCGTGCAGATGCGGTACC
>JASAOL010000436.1:0-17705 GCA_030849045.1 Wallacemonas rigidus
CCTGCTCGTGTCCCTTCCCGCCACGATTGTTGTGGTCGGTGTGTGCCCTTGTGCTCCTCGCTGTGTTCTGTCGTTTGTTTCGCCCCCGCTTCGAGCCCGTGGGGTCTGTTGCCACATGAAGAGAACGATGCGCACTGATGTCGACGCTCGCAAGTCATGTTCCGATCGCCGCGGGTACGTGCTGAGAAGCGAATGAGCTAAGGAAGGCGGAATAGCTACGGAGAGCAGCCTCCGTTGCGGCGGCGTATGGCTGCTTCGCGCCGCTGCTTGGATTGTCCTCGCGACATCTCTGCGCGCCCACCACACACCCGCGTGGCAACACTGCCCCCGCATCACCCGCGTGCCCGTCGGCTTATCACATTATCGCTCGATCGGGACCGTCACCTCCAACGTCCCCCACCCTCCTCCTCCTCCCACCACTGCCCACTCACTGCCGGCCTGCCGAAAGACACAACAGCTTCACACACACACACACACACACACACTGCGTTGATCGGGACTGCCCTCGTCTCTCCTTCGAGCTTTCCTCTCGATCAAATAGGTCAGCGGCAGCCGGAACCACAATGGCTCCGCATGCGCAGTCCCCACGCACATCGCCGCGTGGCGTCACGAAGCAGCAGTTCAGGACCATGCTAGTCGCGGACATGGCGCTGTGTCTTGTCGCCACCGTGTTGCTCGTGGTCTCGCACGAACTGTACTACTTGAAAACAACACTCCTCACGAAGCCACGGAAGCGTATGCTCCTCTTGGAAACACTCTCTGCCATCTGCGAGAGCATCGCACTCACGCTGTGGTACTGCCTCGCGCTCTCCAGCCACCGCATACCGCTGGTCGACCGTGCGGCGACGTGGCTCATCGGCCGCATCGCGTCCCGGTGTGGTCACCACGTGTTCTATGAGCCGGTGGCCCTCGCCAACAGTGGCTGGGACAGTGAGAGCGACGTGGAGATGGCGGCCACGGCCGTTGCGGAAGTGAGTGCGCGGCGCTCTGTGCCTGCGGCCTCCGGATCTCGTGCTCGCGCAAAGCGCGGCTGTCATCTTATCCGCCGTGCACTGGTGCGGCTGGTCACACATCCGATGTGTCCACTTATTGTCTTCTCTTCGATTGTCGCCCACATCTACGTCACCGGTCACCGTACGCACCCGTCCGGCGCAGCCTCAAGCTCTCAGGAAGGATACATTTCTCTGCGTACATCTTTGGCGATGTTTATCGTCGTTCCTCCCTGCGTCACGCTGATAGCTGTGCGACAGGTGCACCGCTGTGCCGCCGCCGACATCATACCGCATCGCGTCATGATCACAATGAGCGCTGTCATCGTCGGCGGCTTCTGTGTGCTGGCGTACACCTCGACCCACGCGTACGTCCGCGCGTACCTCACCTTCGACACGGTTCAGCACATGTCCGCCCGAGTTCTTGGTGGCCATGAGGACTTCTGCGGGGCTGTTGGCATGCACACGCGCAAGGCGCTGGCGAAGCACTGGGTGTGGCCTGTCGTCGTGCCCGGCTGGTTCCGCGGTGGGACTAGGCCAAAGCACCGCTGTGGCAAGCGCAAGCGTCACCAGTACGCGCTGTCGTACCTGGACCGAGACACGGACACGCTCGTGGTGAGCACGCAGTGCTGGAGCTCCGCACCGCAGCCGAGTGTGCTCCTGGAGTGGCCCAGTGGTGTGCCGGACTTGAGCCCTGAAAAGCCGTACGGTATGCTGTACCGCCGCTACGTCGAGGAGAAGTACGGCACTGCGGAAAAGGCACGCGCGGCAGGGGTGGTCGTACGTCGCAACCGCAAGAACAAGCAGATCGATGAGGTGGAGCTGGATCCGGCGCTCCTGAAGCCCGTAGAGCGTCGTGCTGCCGCGCCTGGCTCCGCCGAGGCCGCTGTTCGCGCGCACTGGAGGTCGCCGAGCACGGTGCTCGAGATCCCACTGGGCGCCTCAGTGTCGTACACCGTGCGCTGCCCGCGCGTCGACGCCGCGTACCGTGAGCTGCACCTCTACCCGCTGGATCCGCGTGCGCGCGGCTCGTCCGGGGTGGCGCACGACGACCGCGTTCTGCCGACAGCGTCGCGCATCGGTCGCGACGAGCCTCCCGGGAGCGTTCTGTTCATCCTCCAAGACGCCGTCAGTCGCCAGGAAGCTGTGCGATCACTTCCGCTCTTCTCCGAGTGGATGCGCCAGTTCCGTGATCGCCAGGCGCGCAAAGCCAACGGCACGGGCTTCGTTGTGGCCGAGCCGCTGCACCACGCCACTGCAGGTATGAGCTCGTACGAGAACATCCCGCCCATGATCTGCGGTGCGACAATGAGCACGCTGCAAATCTACTTTGGACCCCAACGCACGAATGGCACGCGTCCGCAAGCACCGAACGAAACCATCTTCTACGAGTTCAAATCCCGATACGGTGAGACCGTGGAGACAACGCTGACGACAGCCGCGTGTATGGACATCGTCGGTGCGGACTGTGATACGCCGCTGCTGCCGGGCTCTGGTCACGCGCACCTCGCGGGCGGCATCGACCGTCACTTGTACTTCCCGTTCTGTGATCGGGAGTATGCCGACGAGCACGTGTACGTACCCACACCGCGTTGTATGGCTGGACGCACGCCAGCGAAGCACTCTCACGACTACATCAGCCATCTCCTGGGTAAGCGTGCTCGACTGAGCGAAGGCAGCGCGCCGCACCCGCGGTTCTTCTTCGACATCGCCTACTTCCTTGAAGGGCACGAGCGGAGCCAAACGGTGCTTGCGAGTGAGGATCGGCAACTGCGCGACTTCATGCGCCACCTGGAGGAGGACCTCCATTTCTTCGACAACCCGCACAACGCCTTCATATTGGGCTCCGACCACGGTATACATTATGGCAACTATTTCACGGGCTCGCTGGCTGGCCAGCTGGAGCGCACCACGCCCATGATGCTCTTCGCGTTCCATCCTGAGATGATGCGCCGAGTCGATCAGATGAAGAACCGCACGGAGGGCACATCACTGAAGAACTTCCAGAAGCGCCTGGGTGGCTTCAACTCGCAGTACGACCTGGGCATGACGCTGCACGACATACTGGGTATCCCCGATCTGGGTCTGCGCCTCTACGAGAAAAACACCATCAAGCCCGCATCGTACTTTGATGCACGCGACGAGGTGCCCTTGCAGTGCTACGATTACCGTGGTCCGATGCCCGACAGCCCGTCCTGCACGCTTGACTATTGCGAGAAGTGATCTGGTGGTACAGACGGCGCCACGTATCCGGTCTGGTCCCACTGCATTGTGGCACGCGTGCTCGATTCCCACCTTTTCTGCTTCTGTTTCCTCGCATTCCTCGCCGCTTGATTGACTCTTTTCCACAATTTCTTTGATGCTTGCGGCTCTCGCTGCAGCTGGGACGACAACTGTGACTCTCCACGTGCCTTTACATCCGCGCTCCGCACTCCGACAGGTGTGCGCGTCCCTGACATCTGGCGTGTAAAGCCGTGAGACAATGGACGAACGGTGAATAACAGTATTTTCTCTCCTCCAGCTGGCCTGTTTTTGGTGAATACTGCGATGTGTGTGTCTGTGCGTGTGTGCGTGCGCGTGTGTCTGTTGGAACCGGCGTACGCACGGTGACACCACTGTCCGAGTGGGGACATAAACGGGTTTTCCCTTTACCCGTATTGTACACACACATACAGAGTTGTACACACGCAGCGAATACCTTGTACATATTGCCGTTTCTCTCTTGGTAGAGCAGGGCACGTTTCTGTCTCTCTTTCTCTGTAATTTTCTGTTTTAAGTGGTTGTGTTGTTTTTACCTACGCGTGCGGGGAAAAAAAAACAGGTGTTGGCTGAGCATCTCATGCATCTGCGCTAGCCCGCTCTCTCGCACCCACTTCTTTCGGTGCCGGATTATTATTTTTTTTTTTTTTAATCTGGGTGTCTCGCGGATTACCGCGAATTAACCGTTGAGTCGATGTTATGAATGGAAACAGGGAAGCTCCTCCTCTGTGGTGGTGTTGGTTGTTTTTCCTTTCAGCTCTTGGCTCTCTTCGATGGCGCACGGAAGCGAACACATGGACGCTGGGTGTACAATCTCATATAGATAAACCGCCGCTCACCGGAGCGGAGCCGTCACTTCAACGCGCTTCTCTCCCTCGGTGCGGGAGGCGCTTAGTGGAAGAAAAAAAAAAACATCCTCGGCGGGCTGCTCGAGGGTTGGCGCAGTCAAGCGGTCGTGCGCTAGATGTCCGTCTGGCGCGCTGCGCTTGACAATGATTTCCATCTCCCTATTGTCTTGATGGGAGGAGAAAGGAGGGAGGGTGCCGGACAAGCACAGCTGACCTCGTATATGTTTGCCACATTTGGCGATCATCATCGTCACACGTGCGTGCGGCATGGGTGCGAGGTGTGTGTGTGTGTGTGAGTATCTGAAGGTCATTCCCGGATGTTCATCACATGTGTGCGCCTCTGCTCGTGCGTGCGGCCTGAGAGAGGCTCTACACCTGCGTATGCCAATGGACGCTCGGTGAGGGGAACAGAAGACAGAGAGAAGTGTGCTCGTGCATGCCCGCACTCACACGCAGCGGGTATCGCGCTCCTTTTCCTTTGTCATCCTTTTCTTGTTGTCTTCCTCATCTGCTCCCTTCTCGCATTGACTTAATATTCTTCTTCTTCTCCTTTTTTTTCTTTAACGCATACACGTCGCTGCGCATTACTTCACTGAGGTGTCTGACTGCCATAAAGTTACGACAAGAAAAGTACAAATTCGTTGAAAGCAGAGAACCTAGGTCATCAGTGTTTGCCAAGCAAGCTTGTCGAAAAAGAAAAAGAAAAACGGAAAAAAAAAATGAGGCCTATAACTGGGTTGCACACGTCATGCCACCAGGACACAAGACAAAGCCTCCGTACACAAGCGCACAAACCTGTTGAGACCGTCAGCCGCCCCTTGCACGCAGCTGCGCTCGCGAATGGAAAGCGCGATGACGCGCGAGGGATCGCTGATGGGGCAGGCACTCCGCGGTGGAGAGCCGCGTTCCTTCCTACACCGCCACCACCGCCAACAGGGTCCGAGTCGGAAGCGGATGGCCTGAACGAGTACGAGAAGAGGATAAATGACGCTGTTCACACACCTCACCACGCTCAGCCGTCTGCAGCTGGCATGACAAGTGGGGAATACGAGCACTCCCACGTGATTGAGTTGGAGACTGCAGTACAGGCCTGGCGCCGCCGCGCGATGAGGGCGGCGATACACACAGTTGAAGAAGCGCATCAAAGCGAAAGAGACTTGGGTGCCTTCGCGTCGTCGAAGTGGGAGAGTGGGAGCCCAGATCAACGACAGGTTATACTGCAATCGACCGACGCGCAACGTCGTCGTCGCGAAGAAACGCCTGAGAATGACACGCACGAGGAAGTGGCGAGACAAAAACGAGAAACGGTGGAGGAGCCCACAATGAACTCTGTGCGCCCGTCTACTTGTGGTCATGATGGAAGCTTCGATGAGCCACCTGTCGAAGCGCGTGCAGTGGCTCTGGAGACGGACAACGCGCGTCTTCGTCTGGAGTCGGCGACGCACGCGCGCGCGACCGCTGCACTTCAACGCACGCTGGAAGCCACGTCAGACCAGGCTCACGCGCTCCAAGAGGAGCTGAACGCAGCTGAAGCGTCCATTGATGAGCTTGAGCGTGCGTACGTCGCACCGCATGTTTCTGCGCCGTCCGTCTCTGTCCACCCAGCGGCAGCGCGCCACCTAGACGTGGCGAGGACGGAACCTCCCTCACCGCCACGCGTGCGCGCATGCATCGGACAGGATGAGGATATACGCGCTCTGGCCAGGACAACGTGTACGATGGCGAATAGGTGTTGTGCGCTCCAACAGGTATGTGCCGCGCTGGTCCGTAGCTTTTCGGCGCAGGGGAGCCGTGATGCGTCACGTGTTGGTTGCTCACCATCGAACACCGATGAGCACATCTTCGCCGGACTCGACTGTCGGCCGTCAGAGGCGCTTGTAGCGTTCGCGCGTACGGAAGCAGAGGAGCGTAGCGAGCACGATCAAGAGCTGGAGGCCGGCGCGGAGGGGGAGGTGGGCGCGTCAGAGCCGTTTCACAACCACCCCGTCATGCCTCTTCTCCTGCAGCAGTGGGATCGTCTGCAGCGCTCGCTCCATGTCTCTTTGGAGGCGGTGCGCGCTTCCGAACGTGTGCACCGTAATCGCGAGCACGCACTCCGCGCGCTCGAGTCAGTGTGCGCGAAGCAGAGAGACGAGCTCCATGAGGCGGCCGCCGTTCGTCGCGAGGCTGCACAGCTCGAGGCCCTCGTCGCAGAGCAAGGCGCGCGATTGGAAAAACTCCGACGTGTCAAGGGAGAATTAAGCGAGTCGAACGCGGTACTTCGTCACCAGCTAGCGGCGCGGCGATTGGCCGAGAAGCAAACACCGGCGACCGCACGCGCGCGCGAGTTACCGGGCGACGAGAGTGCGCGCTTGCACGAATCCGCAGATGCAGAAGCCGCACACGTCGAGCCGTCGGATGTGGGGGACCATGTCTCCGCCCCTCAACAGCGGCAGCCACAACAGGAAGAGGCAGGAGAGGGCGAAAGCAAGACCCACTCATCCTCGCAGCCTACCTCAGTCGATCGAATGACAAACCGCGTGACGGCGAAACGCACGCATACACTACGCGTGCTGCAGACACCGGCGTTGTCTCACGCGCCTCTGTCGGTTGTGGACGCCGTCTATACAGCTGCACTTGATTTGGCAGAATCTCCTTCGCACACGCCAAGCAAGCTGACGATGATGCGCGACCGTCAGGATGGTGGTGCCATCGGTGGGACGTCGCTGAGTCGTCGCGTGTCACCTGGACGTGTCGCACAACGCGTGGCTGCGGTTTCCACTGCCACGAAACTCGGCTGCGACGATCATGAGGTGTGCGATCTTGATGAAGAACTCATCGACCCGGCAGTCGGTGACGCTGCGGCGCATTTGGTGTCGCCTTTCGTGGCGCTTCAACCATCTAGTTCATCGCACCCTCTTCACACGACGTGTTCTCAGGCGAACGCGCGACACCGGCGAAACGCACCTTCTGTTGAAGGCCCATTGGGCAGCGAAAGCGGGCCAGCCCTGGTGCGTTCAATTCATCACCGCGCACGGCGCTGGGAGGTCGATCATGTGCGCATGGACTCTCGCCAGCCATACGCGCAGACGTGGCGAGAGGAAGAGGACGGCGGGGTGCGCTCGACCTCTGCGTCGCCCTCGCCTACAGGGCGAGGTGCTTTCGACTCGTGGCAGGATCGGTTTCGCGCCGTCATGGAGGCGTCGCTGGACGACCTGTAAAGAAGATGGTCAAGAATGGACGCTTGGTGTTCTTGCGCTGAATTCACTTCTTCTTCTTTTCCGTCTTTTTCATTGTCACCACTATCGAACCACATGTGTATTCGTTCGTCTCATCGACTGGAAGTGGATGTATTTTTCCGGCTTGGGGATAGTCCCACAGAGTGCTTATTACGTGTCATCCTGAGACGTATTCTTTCTTCGGTCGCTCTTCTACCCCGCGTACCTCCCACCGTGGACAAAGAGCATACGCACGCGAAAACGGCCAGGCGGTGTTTGGCACGCCGCCACACCGTATATCACACACACACAAAAAAAAAAAAAGGCTCCCTTTTCCGCCTCCCTCTGACCTCCTTCTGTTGTATTTACGCACACAAATACAGAGATACGCTATCATAGACGTTCCTATCAAGAGATGTCCGCTTCCGACGACGAAGGTGACTTTGGTAATCTATTCGCCGGCGGCGACGAGCCGGAGCCCGAGTACCCGATCGAAACGCTGGTTGTCGACCGTCTTGCACTGGCGCGCGAAGGCGCGACCAACGCCGGTTTTGTTCCTCTGTACGACCGCTTCGACACGCCACCAACAGCGAGCACCAAGACAGCCGGTGCCCACCGCCTCGACGCGCTGGCACCGGCTCCGCTTCATGTCAAATACCGGAACAAGCGCCACAGCCTCTGGGGCCATCGACTTTGGAATGCAGCAAAGTACCTGACCAAGCGCATGGACGAAGGCTCCATTGACGTACTTGGAAAGACTGTCCTCGAGCTTGGAGCCGGTCTGGGTGTGCCGACGCTCTCCGCCTTTCGCAACGGCGCACGTCTTGCGGTCGTCACAGACTATCCCGATGCGGACTTGATGGATATCATCCGCTTAAATGTTGAAGAGAACTGCACCGCTGATCAGATCGACGCCGACGTCGCACAGCGGCTCACGGCGCGTGGCGACGCGATGTCGCCAGGACGGATCCCACAGTCCTCAAGGTGTATTGCGGAGCCACTGCTTTGGGGCAACAAGGCGCACATCGACACCGTGATGCAGTACACGCCGGGGCAGGCTGGCTTCGACGTGTTGATACTCTCTGATATTCTTTTCAATCACGTCTGTAACGATGACCTCGCCGATACGGTGTGCCAGATGATGGCCAAGACACCAACAGCAGCGGCGTACTGCGTCTTTTCACACCATCGTGCGTTTAAGCAATTGAACGACTTCGAATTTTTTGACAAGTGCGTCGCACGCGGGCTGTGCTACGAGCACATCGATGAGGAGGCTTACCCCATGATGTTCCCGGAGGATCGCGGTCCGGTGTCTGTCCGTATGCCCGTCAAGTGCTACCGCATCACGCACCGTCTAGATCACGCCGGTCCAGCCCTGCTCGCGCTGCCATCGCAACACGTCTACGACGTCGTCATCCAGGGCTCCGGCATGGTGCAGGCGTACCTGTCCGCGGCGCTGTCACGGAGTGGCGTCAAGGTGTTGCACTGCGATGGCGCAGCCGCGTACGGTGGCGCGTTCTCCACGCTTACCCTTGATCAATTCCGACGTGCCCTGCCTCATGCGAAGGCTGAGGACAAAAGTGAGTCCGAGGGCACGCACGCCAGTCCGCCTGCGCCGCGCTCTCTCCTGAAAGGTAAAATCCTCGAGGACCGCGTCGACACCGTGCTCGCTGGCGTCAACACGCGTCCGTTCGCCATTGACGTGTTTCCCACGACGTATATGGCAGACGGTGAGGCCTTGCAGAGCCTAATCGCGGCGAACATGGTACGCACCGTCGAGTTCCAGCGTGTCGCACGCTTCCTCTTCTTCGGCCCGCTCACGAGCACGGCTGAAGCGGATGTACCGGCGGCCTCGTCCACGTTGAGGGAGGTGCCCCTCACGCGCGGGGCGGTCTTCGCGACCGATCTTATGAGCCTGCTCGACAAGCGGCGTTTAATGAAGTTCGTGAAGGACGTGGAAGCCTCTCTCGCGGAGACACTGCATGCCAAAACAGCCAACCCCGCCGACGACCCGCAGTACACCGGCGTTGGCTCGAATACGGCACAAGCCCGTGAAAAGGCCGATGCGTTTCTGGAGGGGGTGATCGCGCAGGCACCACCGGGCACCACGCTGCGCACGCTGCTGTGTGACAAGTATGGTGTATCGTCCGCTGGTCTCGATGTCATGACCCTTCTCGGAGAACTTGACCTCGCGCCTCGTGATGTGGCTGTCGGCACACGCGCGACGTCAACGATGAAGGACAACGCTGCGCTTGTCAAGGCTGTGCAGCTCGTTCGGCAACTGCTGACCTCGGTCGGTATGTTCAAGGGCGTCACGCCTTTTCTACTGCCCTGTTACGGCGCGAGCGAGCTCCCGCAGAGCCTGTGCCGAACGTCTGCCGTGTGGGGAGCTACCTGTGTGCTCCGCCGCAGTGTGCACCGCGTCGATCTCGACGAGGAGAAGGAACAGCAGTACGCGGTGCTCAGCAACGGACAGGCAGTGCGCAGTCGCGTCGTCGTTGTGCCGACAGAAACCGTCCAGACGTTCCCCATCCGCCTGCGAGATTGGGAGCACGCCTGGCTGCGGGCCGTGGCGATGATGAAGCACGGCGAGACGCGCCCAGCGGAGTTGCCATGGCGCGTGACAGCCATCGACGCGGATGAGGCAGTGGTGGGGAACGCCGATACGACCGCGCGCGAAGACGCATCTGTGTGTTACGCGCGTGTCGTCATTGTCGCCAAGACGCCCTTGTTCACGTGGCAGCAGCTTGTCGCACACGGTGTGGCAGGCCCACGACCTGATGTCGACATTGATGGCGCGCCACCGGTCCTGGTAGCCCTCGCGTGTGCGCGCGACCCGCATGGCGACATCAAAACGAATGGAAATAAAGAAGGAGAAGAAACAGCGGCACACGAGGCGCGTGCGGCTGTCGTCCACATTGTACAACACAGCTCGGGGAGTGAGCAGGCCGCGGAGGACGGTGCCAGTGTCGTTGTTCACTTCACAGCAGACGCACGCACACTCAGTGAAGCCGATCTTCTCGCGTATGTGCAGCGCACCTTCTTGACAGGCGATGGTGATTACGCAGGTGGCGTCGAAGAGGCCACTGGGACGGCGCGCTTTGGGTGGTCGACACCGGAATCGGATGTCGCGCTGCTCGCGAGCTTTACGTTGGATGCGCGCCAAGCCGCGGAGGCCGGTCAAGTGCCCGACAGCGACGTTGTGGACCCTGCGAGTGAGACCTGGAAGTCGGATGATTTCGCGCTACAAGAGTGCTCGAAGCTGGCATATGCGACACGTCAGGATCGTGTGAATCTTCTGCACGCCATGCCTGAGGCCGAGAAGGAGAACGCGCGCGCGGCTGCGGCCTCCTCCCGTGTGCCGACAGAGCTCGGCACAACAACATTGACGGCAGCTACACTGGAAGCCGTGCTTCGCGACCAGTGGCCGACCACACCCCGTGCGCTACCCTCTTGGGCAAGCGTTCTCTCTGTCCCCACTCTGCGGCGCCATCCACTCTACGATGGTCAGTACCTCGAAACAGCAGCGCGTGCGTACGAAGTGGTGCTCGAGAAGCTTGGGCTGTCGCACGAGAATTTACCTTTCCTGGCGCGTCAGCCAGACAACGGTGATTAAGAAAAAAAAGAGAGAATTCACTCGCACGAAAAACAGCGTGTGCGTGTGTGCGTGTGTGTGTGTGTGGCACGAGGACAGGCCTCTTTCTCTAACGTCACTGATCTACTCACAAGGAAAAGACACAAATCCCTGCCTTTGTTGTTTCGAGCGCGGAGAGTAGCGCCCATATGCGCTTCTTGTGTTCCGCATTTAATCTAATACCAGACTAAGCGTACAGCGAATCTTAAAAAAAAAAAAAAGAGTTCGAAGTGAGGAGTCGTGTCGTCGTGTCGTCTCCCAGGAAAACGGAAAGATCGAGTTGATCCACATGGTATCGGGTACACCATACAATGCGATGCCAAAGTCATGATGTGTGAGATGAAAAAAAGAACGCGCACGAAGCTCGCCTGTACTGGTTGTCCGCATAGCTGACGAGGAAAGCAACTGGCAGATGGGAAAAAAGTGAAGTGCACAGGCCGGCCTCTGCGCGATTCCACTCCACGCGCGATAACTCCAATCCTTGTTGGTTGAGACACTCCCGGTCACTCTTTGTGCTCTTTCGAGAACATCGTGGCAAGACGGGGCCCTCTTCTCTCCTCATCAGCACACTCCACTTTACTGATTCCCCAATGCTTGTACCCTCGTACCTTCTTTTTTTTTTTTTTTGACACACACTTGCTGTGTGTGACTTCTTGTTATCGTCGTTGATTCATTTTATTGAACTTCCCATGTACAATAAAGCTTTTTGGTTTGTGTTTGTTCTTGTTGTTGTTGTTTTGTTTTCACTTGTGGGGCTCAGAAGCCTTTTTAGACCGTCATGCTGGCCGATCGGACGATTGGCTACGCGCTACTCGCGGTGTTCACAATCCTGTATGTGTACTTTGTCATTTGGATTGGTGTCACACCATTCATTGATGTGGAGCACTTCACGCAAGGTGTGTTCCCTCCGCGTGAGTATGGGCTATACTTGTCCGCTGCTATCATGACCTTCGGCTTTGTCATCAGCGCCACAGTGGGGGCCGTGCACTCCATCGCCCGCACAGGCAGTGTTCCATGCACAGATGACCTTGGAGTCCCGACAAAGCTCACGCCCGTCCGCGCGAACGGAGCCGCGGATGTTCCTATTCCCCAGTGACTGGGCTAGGAGACAACTGAGAAGACCACAGGCAGACAAAGAGGCGACCAGGAGAACGCAGAATGTGGAAAACGTGGCCAGGCGCGTGCGACACGTCTCGCTTGCCAGACGCGCCTCGTTCTCGACTCACGTGTCTTCGGTCACGGAAGAGGAGGTAATCGTGTTGATTTCTTTTCTTTTTTTTTTTCTTTTTTGTTATTGTGTCCACTGTTGTTCTTGCGGTAATTGTATTTGCTGGTTTACTTATCCGTGTGTGTGTGTGTGTGCGAATAGAGTACTGCGCTGCGAAAACAGTACAATCGAATCAAGTGCGGAGCGCACTGCTGCTTTTCAGGATTTGTCGCGGTGCACTTCATTTCCGTCACCGCTTAGGGACGTGGATGTGTAGGATAGTGGCACTGTCTTGCGTTGTGTGAACTTTTCCCTCCCGCTCATCTCGTCCTCCATCTACCCGCTTACTCCCATCATGACCCGCACTGCCTCACTCCAGGAGAAGAAGAAAAGCAAGGTGTTCAATCCGTGAAGGGAGCTCTTTTCTTTTTGTCTTTGTTTGAAGAAGAACAAAAAGTACTTTTGTGCACGCACATATTTGAGCACACGGTGTGGTTTCATGTCGCACACAACGGAAGGTGGGGTGTTGACGACAACCACCATAGCCGCCGTAGACGCGAACATCGCTGTCGGCGGTCAAGCCACACCCTCACCGGCTGGGCCGCGCATGCGCGTGAAAGACCTTGCGAAACCGCTCGGATGGTACGTTGACTGGGTGCGCAGCAACCCGGACGGTGCCTCAAGCCTCACGCGGTTCAGTCGTACCTTCGCGATGCTTGTCAGCGAGCCTTCTGACCTTGTCCAGATGGAACTCTGCTGGGGCGCGGCCAAGGTACACGCCAACGTGAACGAGGCGATTCTCTACACAGCGAATCGTCGCGTCACGATGGCGGAGGTCATTACTTTGCTGCTGGGTGCGACGCAGGAAGTGGAGTGCCTGATGGAGCTTCTCGTCCGGAAGTATAAAGGCAACGCTGCGGCCTGGAACACCATGTTGGGTTTAGAAACAGTGAAGAGCGTGTTGAATCTGTGCATTCACCGACAGCTGTTTCTCGTGCCGTGGATCTGGCGATCCGTGCAGCTGTGTATGCGTCGTGTTGTGCGACGTGTGTATCGGCTTGTGGCGTCTCCGGGCGGCTCGCGGCGTCATGCCCTACTAGGAAGCCGCAGTACGACAGCGAGCTGTCCGCCATCGGATCGTAAGCTGATCGGTGGAGGCACGACCTTGGTCGGGGAGGTGGCCGGTCCAGGTGGTGTGCACCTCGTCATTCCGCGGGTGCTGTCTGAAGGCCGTCGCCACCACCCACATGCATTCTACCCAGAGCAGGAGGGGGGCGACGTGATCGATGCGGGCACTGACGCCAAAGACGCGGATGAGGATGCAGACGAGAAGGAAGCGCGCGAGATGCTCGAGACGGTGCACTTCACATGGGTGGATGTGCTGGGTATGCTCGTCGACTGCTATCTGCTGGTGCGGCCCGTCGCCCTCGTCTGGGCTGCGCGCCGCCGCTTTCCGAAAACGGCAGAGGCCGAATCCATTGGCAAGCCGCCCGTACTCCCGTCTGCGCGGGTCTGGGCGGAGGAACAGGACAAAGCCAACAAAGCCGCGGCCGCAGCGGCCGCCGCGCAGGGCTTGCCCGCTCCGAAGCCACAAAAGTCGCAGCCGATGCCGACCGTCATTGACCACATCATGCGTGCTGCTCCAAGTCACTCGCTCTGCGCCGATTGGCGTCTCTGGGGCGTCTTCGTCGCCATTGACTTCTTGGTGGCCCTGTTGTCACGCGCCATTCGTCGGCACCGAGTACCAGTGGTGTACATTGACGCCCAAGGACATTGTGCCGCTGCCGGCGAAGGTGGTGTGGAGTTGTCGACAGAGGCGGCGACTAGCGTGGGCGACGATGGCCGTCCAGTACGGCCTTTGCCTACACCACCTGCCGAAGTGGACGAGGACGGGCAGCCTGTGGCCGGTGCCGCCGTGCAGGTGCGCCGTAGCGAAGTGCCGCCCGTAGTCTCCAGAGACAGCCTGCGCCTTCAGCAAGCCACGCGCAACGCCGCCTATAACTTCCTTCGCGACCCCTTCTTCTCCGCGACGCTGCGGCAGCTCCTCTACGATTACTTTGTGGAGGGTTTCCTCAATCGCATTCCGCTAGTCGGTGCGATCTTGTCGTACCAAGTCTCGTACTATCTGTCCATGCAGCACTACTCGTTCCTCTACACGGTGGGCCAGTAGGAACGGGGCTGTCGCGCAGATGGACGCGGCCAGGTGTTCGGCGCGAGTGAAAACAAAAAATTAAAACCTGAGGCATAAGGAAGAATGGCTAAACAGACGACATAATGGCAGTAGTGGGAGTACGTGAAGGAAAGAGAAGTGCGATAGGTGCCTGGTCGTGTACATTTCTCTCTCTATCTATCAACTTCTTTTTTTTTTTTCGCTTTTCGCTGCCTTTGTTACTGTCTCTGTGTATGCGGTCACAACATCAAAAGTCTAAGTGTGCTTCTCTCACCTCTCATCGAGATAAAGCTCTCGCTACCGTATTTATCTCCCTTTTTTCTCCCTTCCCCAGCACGCACACATCGGCACTGCCATGGACAGGCCTCTCCATCCCTCTGACGTGCGCTCTCTCTCTCTCGTCTTACGAGACAACGGGGTACCAGACGAGCGCGCTGCGGTTGTTGTTGTTCTTCACAGCGTGCGCGGGGTCCGTTGTGTCGCAGGAGATCGACGAGAACGCACTATATGCGCAGGAGAGAGAGAAAAGAAAAGGTAAAGGTCAACGAGATCAGACTTTGTCGGAAAAGACACGCTTGCCTTTGCGACACTGTCCACCGTAGTACGTGCAGCTTCACCTTGTTCGACGGTACCTCGGGCAACTCGCTTTTTTTTTTTTTCTGTTCTGTCCTGACAAGCATGCTCCTTCTCATCTCTGCCTTCACTCCTTTCGAACCTACACTGATGGTCGTGATCGTTGTCACTGCGGTCATTCTCGTAAAACAAACTCTCTCTATCTCTGTGCTTGGTAAAGTAGAGCAACGCTTTGGTATTAGCTTGTGTTTCGCTCCTTTTGGCAGACGTGCGCAGAACGTATTTATAATAATAAAAAAAGTGCGATTGTGAACGAGGCGTCCTAAGTCACCCCTTGCATTTTGTTGTTGTGCTTTCTCGCACTGCGAGGACAACAAGCAATTAGAACAGTCTTCAACACGAAGAAAAAATAAAAGCGAAAGGAAGGCACAGTCTCGTGACCATGGATCGAACGCCCGTCTTCTCGGAAACGTCTCGTCCACGGTCGCACAGTAGCCATGCTGTCGATGTCAGCGTCGCGTCGCAGCCACAGCGAGACTCACTGCGTGCCGTCGAGGCTTTTCAACACGCGGTTTGCTCGCATCTGGCGGAGGCGTCCGTCAACGACGCCTCCGAGGCCGTCTCCTCCGCGGTCAAGAAGCTCGTCGCACAGCACGACTCTGAGGTGCACAGCCTATCGAGTGAAAACACACAGCTGCGTGACCAACTCTCGCACGCGACGGACATCATCGACAGTCTCACCCAGCAGCTCCGGCAGTCCGTCACCACCTCCAGCACCACCACCACGCTGCACACCATGCTGAGCTCCTCGTTCTCGCAGCCGTCGGCGGCGGGCACAGACGCAGCAGCAGGGACACCTTCATCCTCACCGCCTCAAGAGGCGAGGACACCGCAGGACACCTCAGCGCTGCGCTCGATGCGGTCGACGCTTGGGCGGTCGGAGCCGTCCGGTGTCGAGACCCAAGGGGACGACGAGGAGCACGCCCGAGCCCTCGCCACACTCGTGGAGGCCACCCTGCCCACAGTGGAGATGCTCACACAGCAGCCTGGTGCATTGGAGGCCTTCGTCGCGCACTACGCCGATCTTCGCGGACGCGTGCAGCACCTGTTGACGGAGCAGCGCCTGTGGCAGCACCACCTCGCGGAGCTCACGCCCCTGCTGCGGCACATGACCGTCGAGAACGCAGACTTTCGGCAGACACTGACACTGCTCAGAGCAACGCATGTTCCGGCCGAGGACCTGCACGAGGCGATGAAGGAGCGCGACGAGGCCCGCACCGCGCTGCGAATGCTGCAGCTGGAGGCCGCACGGCTGGAGCACGAGCTCGCCGATGCCGAGGCGCAGCGTGAGCAGCAAGAGCTGCGGCACAGCGCTGAGAGGGCCGCGATGGAAAAGAGCCGCCTCTCGCCGTCGCGCGCGTCCCCAGGCCCCGAGTCGGCCACGGCCACCCCCACCCCACCACCGCACCCGCACGACGGCCAGTGGGCCCTGGCCGTACGGGAGCTCGAGGAGCAGGCCATCGTCGCCGCCAACCAGCAGCACCTGCGTGAGCAACTGGTGCAGGCACAGGCGGAGACAGAGAGGCTGCAGAACGAGAACGCCGTTCTACGTGACACACTGGCCGCCGCGCAGGCCGAAGAGGCGTGCGTGCGCGAAGATGCACAGAACGCCGTCTTCCGCAACGGCGTGCTCTCCCAGCAGGTCACGTCGTTGCTGGTGAAGGTCGAGCGTCTGCGCCGCGACCTGCGTGCCGCCACCGCCGCTGGCGCCACTGCTCCCGCGACCGCCGAGCAGCCACCAGCACCACCACAACCGCGGCGGCGCCCCGCCCCCGCGTCCGCAGCGCCCTCTGGCAGCCAGTTTGGCGACAGCACCGGT
Organism: Wallacemonas rigidus; assembly: GCA_030849045.1. Taxonomy (NCBI): domain Eukaryota; phylum Euglenozoa; class Kinetoplastea; order Trypanosomatida; family Trypanosomatidae; genus Wallacemonas; species Wallacemonas rigidus. The sequence continues at coordinate 16,757 of JASAOL010000436.1, forward strand.
ATGGCGACGACGCGGGTGCCAGCGCAGAGCCGCAGGCAGCACACTCTCGCGTGGGGAGGCGTCGCGGTGGCGTCGCAGCAGCTTCTCCAAGATCGCCGCTGCGGCGGCAGCGGTGGTGTGGGCGGTGCGGCGGGTGTGTCGCAGGGAGGCTCGTCGTGGCTGCTGCTGAACGGCTCCGCGTCCGTGCTGGAGTCCGCCGCCCTCCGCGGCACCGACGGGGGGCTGCAGCGCCCCATCTACCCCGATCGCCACCCGCCCGCGCCACGCGACGCCCTCGCCAGCTTTTCTGACGACGCGCGCAGCGTCACCGCGCGCTCGGGCTCCGCGCCCTCCCCCTACGCACCGGCGGNCTTCAGCCAAAGTGGTGTCTTCGCCGACCCCTCCCTCGCGACGACGGCGACGCCGCACGACGGCAGCGACACGGAGTCTCGTGCCCCGCACCGCCAGCGCGTGCTCACGCTGCGCAATTTGGGCAGTCGCGTGATGGACGTGTCCCTCCCGTGTGTGCCGCGTCTGCCCGCCAGTGACCGGCTGAGTGGGGTCGCGCTGGGCCGGCCGTCGGCGTACAGCGTGTTGGATCCCCGCACGGGTGCCGTCGCGCGTCAGCTGTCGGCGGCTGAGGCCACGCTGCTCCGCGCGCCGCCCTCGCCGTCGCCGGACTCTGCGTCCCATGCGGAGGAGGAACAGGCGCCGCTTGCGCTGGTCGACGAGAGTGCCGAGGACGTGCTGGCCATCCTCGACATGCTGGAGAACGAAGACCTCGGCGGCCTGGAGCGCTTCTCCGCCAACACCGTCTCCGAGCTGGTCCTCCGCAACCAAGAGCTGCTCGTGCAGCTCTACCGGGTCACCCAGCGTGCGGAAAAGGCAGAGTGCGAGGCCCGCACGCTGGCGTGCGCGGCGCGGGGCGCTGTGCCTGTCCACGCGAAGTCCCTCGTGTCGAGCGGGGTCG
>JASAOL010000437.1:0-17781 GCA_030849045.1 Wallacemonas rigidus
TTGATCTCTTTTTCTCTCATGGTGTCGTTCCTTCGCGCTTAACAGGCAGGCGGCGCATGCCAGACGCGCTTGACGATGATCACGTCAGTCAACCTGTTTGCTGTTCTGTGTCTTGTCCTGGAGGGCCTCCTCTCTTATGGTAGACACTCTACACTTGTGGGTTTCTTTTCTCCGTCAGCTTCACGATTCTATTATGCGTGCGCACAGGATAAGGACACGCCTCACGTGGTGTTTTCATGGAAAGAAAATACCGCACCTGCTTTTCACAACCATCAACTTCTCTCCTCTGTCTCTCTCTCTGTCCGTACCACAGTCGTGAATTACTTCGTCGACACCTCGTTTGGCGGCCGCTCTGCTCTGTAGTCATCACAGAGTCACGCGCATCTCTCCGTACATCAATTCTTCTCCCCCCCCCGCGGACACGTGGTCGACTCTGTCTGGTAAGGCGTCCACATAAAACAAACGAATGGCGTCTTCCTCACCTTCTCCGACGGCGTACAGGGACCTTGTCAACGCGACCGTGCCTTGTGTCGGCCTCATCGTCGAGCCGATGCCCGCGTGCGGTGCGGTGTTGAGAGCTCTCAATGGCTCCCTTTTCGCCCAGCGCGACGTGCGTAATGCAGTGGATGTGATGCTCTCCACAGAGGGCTCCTCGTCAACCTACAGTACCATGAGTGGTGTCCCACCTGCAAAGGGAGTCCGTGCGAAGCTCCTCGTGTTGGACCCAGCTGGCACGAATACGGCCTCCCTCCCATCTACCAGTACGACGGCATCCATCCCTCTCTCAACGCCCATGACGTCTGTCTTCGTGGATGCAGCCGATGTGGACGGCGCAGGTGCGCGTCTGCGCGTCAATGCAGCGACGGAGTCGATGCTCGCGCAGCTTCCTGAATCCGTCGCACACAAATTACGGGATCTCTTTGCAGCGGTTCTCCACGACATGAGCACCCCCGCGTCAGCACCAGGGGATATGAAGCACGACAGTGATGTGAGTCACACTAAAAGGAAAAAGAAGTCCCCATTGAGTTCCCTCTCTGGGGTACGCCTCGGTCTGGCGCCGTACATGGTGGACCTGACGTATGTGAACTTCACAATGACTGAGCTTCTGCGTCAGACGCTCCCGGTCATGGCTGCTCAGCAAGGCGTGACGCTGCCGTCGACGGTGGACAACGCTATTCCTAGCGGCTTCGAGCAGGTGGGCCACATAGCGCACCTCAATCTCTCCAAGTTGATGCTGCCTTTCGCGCCGACGATTGGACAGGTCATCATCGACTGCAATCCGACCGTCTCGGTGGTGGTGAACAAGGTGGAGAGCATCTCGAGTGTGTACCGCGAGTTCAAAATGGACATTATTGGTCAGCGTGCGTCCTTTGTGGAGTCCCAGCGGGCTGCGTTTCCCGAAGAAACAGCCACCGAGGAGGGTCTGCGGGATGTCTTGCTGACTGCTACTGTGCGCCAGCACGGGTGCGACTTCCGCGTCCCGTACAACCGCGTGTACTGGAACTCGCGTCTCTCACACGAGCACACACGGCTGGTGGGTATGATGAAGCCGGAGGATACGCTGTACGATGTGATGGGTGGTGTTGGCCCTTTCGCCGTCCCCGCTGCGAAGGAAGGTGTGCTGGTACTTGTCAACGATCTTAACCCGGCCTCGGCCGAGTTCGCACGCATCAACGGCAATCTCAATAAAGTCCCGTCAGGCCGCTACTTTGTCTACAACCTGGACGGGCGCGAGTTCATGAACCGGGCCTTGTACGATGGCGTGATGGGCCTCGTCAAGTCTACCGATCCCGGTGCCACCTGCACAGGCCGTCGGCATGTGACGATGAATCTACCGGCAACCGCGGTGGAGTTCCTCGACGTGTTCCACTCTGTCCGATCACCTCAGAGCCCTTGGCGGTATCGTCCGTTGGCCAGTGAGGTGCCGCCCTCTCGCCGCGACGAAACGGTGCTTATCCACGTCTACTGCTTCTCTGCGGCGGAGGACGTATTGGCCGATGCCGTACACCAAGTTGAGGAGAACCTCGGCTACGCCTTGGAGCCGAAGAACAAGGAAAACGTGTGGATGGTGCGCGATGTGGCACCGACCAAGCGGATGGTGTGCGTGAGCTTTACGCTACCCGACGCCTTCTGGGCGGCGCAGCAGGAGGCGAGCATTGAGACAATTCACCGGCTTGGCCGTAAACGTGAGCGTTCATCCGATCACGCCTAGCCTGATGTGATCCCCCTCTGCTGAGCACAAGGCAACAATGAAGGAATGAGAACGGCACTTCACACCCACTCGTGTGTGTGTGTGTGTGTGTGGACGTGTCCCCTGCGTGTTCGCGTCTGTCACTGAGCGTAGCTGTCCGTTCTTTTTCATCTCCTTCATTTGTGTGTGTAATTCCAAACATACATTTGACGATTAACATTGATTTTTTTTTTTGTTCGCGTCTGTCTGCATATCTGTTTCCGCCTCATAGGCTCCTGGACGGTAGCTTGAGGTGCTTCCAGGTACAGTGGAGGTTGACGGGACGTCCGTTAAGCGACGAGAAGTGTGAGAAGAAAGCGACCAGGTGCAACGCGTGACACACACACACACAACCACACAACCGCACAAACCCATATCTGTATCTATGCTCAGAGAAAGGCGTCAACGTGTAGCATTTCCGTAGCGGCTCCTTGGCCCTACGTCTGTGTCTGACCGGCCTCTGTCTCTTATTGTCTTTCTTTGTGATTGTGCGTACGGCTGTGTGGTACTTGGTACGGTGGCGATCAGTCTTCACTGTCCCCCTCTCCTCCTCATCCTCCAGCCCTCCTCGCCCTCTCTCCACGCTCGACGTCGTGGACTCTGTCTCCCCCCACACACATCGCACTTATCTCTACGCCCTACCACACGTATACGTACAGAGCTTTGCAGGCTCCTGGACTTGTGCAACACGAAACGGCGCGATTTTCGCGCACTTTTTTCGGCTCTACTTTATTTCCCTCCGCTAGCTTTTTTTTTTTTTTGTACCTTGTGGCGTTTCATCACTTCCTTTTTTCGCACTCTTGTCAATCCTGCTTACACTTAAGCGAAAACAAAACAAGTACGAGAGAGAGGACTCGAAGTGTATTGTGTGACTCCTCCTCTCGTTGCTCTCTGCCCTCCTGTCTCCTGCACTTCACCTTCTCCACTTTTTCGCCTTTTCGCCTCCTCTTTCTGTGGGTGAGCCTCGCGATGGCGACGGACAGCGGGTGCTCGATTGCACCCGGCGAGAGCCACGCGCTTCGCTACGGCACTCTCGTCACCCTCTACGACCGCTCCGTCGAGGGCTACGTCGTGCCTTCGTACACGTCAGAAGCCCCAGTCAGTGTGCAGCGCGAGGACGGGAGCGGGGCGTTTACCTACGAATCCGCCGTGTTCCAAATCCTACCCGCCTTCGCCGGCTCCTCAGGCGGCTCCCACGGCACTGCCGGAGCCGCCGGCCTCACACAGGCTCAGCTAGGCGAGGTGGTGCGCTTTGGACAAACTGTCCGTCTTGTCCATCACGCACGTCAGCAGTGTCTCGCGCACCACTGTGAGCAGCACGCGATCGGTCTCAAAGGCAACCTCCGTGTACAGCTACACGACGGCGACGACGACCCGCGGGTGACCACCTGCTGGCGGCTGCTCCCGCGCTATCGCATGCGCACAGAGGGTGAGATCGTTACGGACGGTGATGCCGTCGTGCTCATTAGTGCCGATGACGGGCACATCCTAAATCGTGCAGATCGTTACACCGGTGAGAGCAGTCACGACCACGCCTTCCTCGAGGTCAGCTGCGGCGCGGAGCGGCAGCCATTCGAAATGCGACTGTACGATGCGAGCACCCGCAGCAGTGGGAACACGGAAGCCGATGGCCTGCACTTTGGAGACGTGATCGTGTTGATGCACACCGAGACCGGTATGCTACTACAAGCAGCTTGCGGTGGTCGGCGCTGTCGGCTCGAGAACGCGCACACGCCCGCACGGGACGCGACGCGGACAGCGCACCTCTGCGGCATTGGTGCGCTGGCAGAGGGAAGCAGCGATAACATGGCAGAGACGGATCATGTGACAGTGCCTATGTCTGAGGCAGAACCTCAGTCACTGGACGCGCTGACGGTGCCATCTCTCTTTGTCATTGAAGCGCTTAACCCTAGTCGCGGTGGGCGTGTGAACTTCGCTGGGACGTGCACCTGTCGCCTCCGGTCGCTGGCGACTGGCCTGTATCTCCAAACGGGTGTAGACGAACTGCGCGAGGCGAAGACACAGGCACCGCTCCCCGCCGATCGCGACCATAGTGAGAACAAGACACGTGATCAATCAGTTTCGCTCGCTGATGACCCGACAGCGCACCAATCCGCGCAGAGGCATCATGACGCTGCAGTAGAGGGGGTGGCGCCGTTTTCAGGACCGTCACCCCAGCTCACTTCACCCGCTCTTCGGACTTTGCCGACGCGCCACAGGCTGGACTCCCTCGTCGAGCTCAACGACATCGCTTTTGTGCCGCGCGATACCGACGCCCAGCTGGATGAGAGCGGACCTACAGCAGCGATGAGCGCAATTCGCTTCACCGCCAGTGCGAACGCCGCGCGAAATGCCGTCGGCACCGTTTTCCGTCTTCACGCACTGAGCGAGGGCCGCGGGCAGCGAGTGCTGCTCGAAGCGCTACCCTCTCGCCGATCTGGTCGAGCCTCGCTGTGGCTGGCTGCGGGGCCACCAAGTGCCTCTGTGGATGATACGCTTGGTGACGACTACGAGGAGGTGCCGGAGACCTTGGATCGCACGGGCGCAGCAGTGGCCGCATCTTCTCATACCGCCCCGTCGTCCAGAGAGGTCAACAAGACCATCGGCTCACTCACCGAAGAAAAGAACGTGTCTGCGGCAGATCTTTACTTTACTGCTCGAGCCTCCACATCGGATGTGCTCGAAGTACACCGATTACATTCGAGGGCTGTGCGTGACGTTGTGACGGTCCAAACACTCTTGCGCCCGCTGGCCGACTATTGCAACGAGATGCAAAGCGACACACTCGCCAACGCGTTTCGCGTGCGTGAGGTACTTGAGAATATCACTGTTCTTCGCACCACGCTACGCGTCCCGTCGGATGATCCCGCCGCGCTGCCCTCGTCTGCTGTCGTGCGCGCCGCAAAGCCGGTGGACACACGCTCACATAAGAGTGGTGCCTCGGGTTATCGCTTCACGTTGCGTGGCACTGCAGCTGTTTCTCTCAACGCCGGACCGGGTCATCTCGAGTCGCTCTTGGATACCGCGTGGCAGGTGAGACTCTTCCAGCTCGGCGTTGTCGATGCCATCGTTGCGCTGGTCACGGCGACTCTTGAATGTCCTCTCCTGCCAGCGCCCCTGCTCTTCTCCGAGGACGTTGTGACCCATCGCGCCGTGCCCACTCAGAAATCAAACTCCCAACCGCAAACTTCTGACGCCACGTCACCTTCTGTAGAGGCGAGGCACCGACGATCCCGTGGCCCGCTACAGCGGTATTCTGACTTTGGCAAGCTCGTGAATGCGTGTTTGCTGTGTCTTTCCGAGATCGTACGCGATCAGCCGGAGCTGTCGGCCACTCGCCAGGCAGCGATGGACGCTCTGATGCCGTGGTGCGAGTCGGTACCGTCGCTCCTTCCGTGCCTGGCGACAGTCTATGAAGGCAACCCCGTGTTCGTGGAACTGCCGTTGGCACGCCGTCGTCTCGAATTCTTTCTGCGCCTTCTCCGCAAGCGCGGGCCGGACGCGTCGGTCCTCACCATTCTCCGTCTGTTCGCCCTGTGCGGGGAGGAGAGTATGTCTGAGGCTCAAGGGGTGATGATCGATTTTTTTCTCAAGAATCCACAAGTCCGAACAGAGGCCCTGTGCGCAGTCAAGCTCCTGGAGCCGGCGGAGCTGCTCTCCACGGCCCCAGCGGGGGCACCGGAAGCTGGCAACGCAGACGCCTCCTTGGAGGCCTCTACTCGCCCACTGTCCCCCGTCCTCTCCGCTACATCTGCGTCGTCGGTGATGACCGCACCGGATGCGGCTTCTTCCCTAGCCTGCTCACCGTCCACTGCACCGCCCGCAGCGAACGTGCACGCGTTGAGCGCGCTTGTCCGTCCCTACATAGTCAAACCGTCCCCGGTTGATGCAGCCAGTGACTTGTATCCAGTCGAGCGCATCGCGGTACTCGCCATTCCTAACTGTGCGCTGGCGCCGCGTGACGGTGATGCGGAGAGTCTTTTGAACCCCGTGCCGCCCTCCATTTCTACTGGTGCGTACGGCACCCACGCTCGTACTGTTTTCGGCGTGCTTCTGCTCCGTGCGTTCACCGCCATGGACGACTCGGGCGTGACGCACTACCCACTCGAGGGCCTGCGGGCTTTGCGGACGGAGTGCCCACAAGCCACTGTGACGATTATCCCCACGCTCGTCGCTCAGGTACGACTGCTGGCTGCACTGAGCTCTGGCCGCCAAGCGCGCGCGTGTCAACTACTCGTCCCCTTGTGTGTGCCGACCGCTCTCCTTTCGCCGGGTGCGCTGGTCGCACTGCACATGCCCTCTGCCGTGCACGCAGCCTTTCTCGATCTCTTCACGCACGTCTGCGTGGACTGCGAGGGGGCGTTCGCGCTTCATGTCGACTTGACGCGCATTCGCTGTGCCCTTGCCGGCGCCGATGAAGGGCGAGGGGAAGCGCGTTACACGTGTGACAATGATGGGCGGCGCGTGGCATCGACGAGCCCGGCGAGCCTCCCCGGAGAGCCCCGAAAGGCTCGACGCTCCGGTGAGGGTAAAGAGGGGGCTGATGAAAACGTGGAGGCCCCCACGTGGCATACAATGCATTTCGAGGCGCCGCTCGTGAGCACGGAGCAGCACGCGGCGAAAGCGTACGCCTTGAGGTACCTCAGCAACTACGACTTCGCGGCAGAGACGTCCAAGTCCAAAGGCGATGTCAGTCGTGCCGTCATGGATCTGCTGACTGCGTTGGTGCGCTGCGGTACCTTTACCCTGTACGAGTACGACGCGCTCGCGACGGTGCTGGCCCGTGTGCTGGACCGGGCCGCACCCAGGCGTCTGCCCGAAGCAACAAGACCCGGCCCTGCGGGACACAGAGCGGCGGAGGTAGGGGCGGTGCGCAACAGCCGCACCCACCAATCGACGCGCCTCTCTGCGCTGACACTACTTCACCTGCTCGCGGACGTGCTGACAGCGGCACAGGCATTAGCAGTCGTGACCGCGCTTCGTCCTGGACACCCCGCCCCAGCGGTAGCGTTAACGCAGCTGCTGTCTTTCCGACCTCACACAGCTGCGGCTCCAGACAGTGCAACCACCGCGCCTACGTGTTCCCTTCTCGATGTTCTGCAGCGGATCGCGGCCTCCCACACACAGCTGACCCTGCGGCCCAGTGCTGTCGCGCTGTTTTATCGTCTCACGAACTTTGCTGCTGACCTGGTGCATACGGTTCAACACGTGCAGACCTCCGCATCACACGAGAGCCTGTCCCTCTACCGGACCCTCGATCAGCTGGCCACAGAACTGCAGTCCAGGACGAATAAGTCTCTCAGCCGTGCCAACGCGCTCGCCCAAACCTGGCAGCTGCTGGAGCAGCTGGAGGCCCTACAGGACAGCCGCACCGCAACAAACGACACGGCTGAGTGGCTCGCCATGGTACACCATGTGGACCTCGAGAAGGTCCTGGTGCGTCTGCTCCTGGCGCTGCCCGTGCCGCTCAAAGGCCGAGCGCGCCGTCTCTCAACGTACATCCTTACAATGCTGAAATCGTGGATGGCAGATGATCAGATCGCTGATGTGCTTCGGACCTCAGCAGAACGCCTCGCACCACTCGCGTCTTATGATCGCACAACGCTTTCCTTGCTTCGCGGCCTTTACGTTCCTACGTGTCGTTGTGGCGCCACAAGAGCGGTGCCGCTTGGTGCGAACGAACTGGCCGTGCCGTCGCTGCTGGTGGACCAGGTCGTGCGCTGCTTCCGGCAGCCAGGGCTCTTGGCCGACGCGCTAGCGTTTTTGGTTGATCTCCTGACGTACGCGGCGACGCTGCCCGAACGGCAGACGTTTCTGCAGAAGCAGGTGTGGCTCGCGCTGGTTCGTGACACCGCTGCATCTTCCATGATCGACTTCAGCGAGACGTGGTGCAGCTTGGACAACGGCGCGCGGTATCGCGAGGAAATGCTCGTAGGCAGCGCGCGCACATCCGATGAGGCGACGGAGGTGCCGAAGGCACAGGCGGAAGTATGCTTGACTGAAGTGACCATCCACCTACGCCTCTGCCATCTGATCTATTTGATTGCACACCAAAATGACCTGGTGCATCCCGAGCAGATTCGCCACGAACTGTTCGGCCGAAGCAGCGTGGACATGGTGTTGAGTGTGCTCACCGATGATCTCCTGCCAGTGACGTTTCGGTTTTCGTACCTTCGCTTTATGGTGGTGCTGTTGCTGGAAGACCACGCTGCTGTGCCGGAAGTTATGATGCACCCGCGTTTCCTTTCGTTTCTTCGCACGTGTGCGCTCGACCTTTACGCCTACATGCAGCTGTGCGGTGGTGCGTTGTCCTCAGCCGAGCTGGAGGAAGAGTTGGAACGCCGACAAAGCCTGACGGTACCGTGTGGCCCTATTCCCTTGGCTACCCTCATGGACGTGGACGACGATGGTGCCCAGACAGGCGGGCGTCAGGATGAGTACCGCGCCAGCTACGCCGCGCTTGTGTACGGTCCGCTGTGCGAGTCGCTGAGCCGTCTCTGCCCTCTCTTTTCGGAATCGATCGATGCGATGAGCACACGCGTGCAGAGCCAGGTCAAGCTCGCCATCAATGAGTGCCTGGATGCCCTGGCTGACCTGTCCTCGTTTCTCTGCGAAGGACGCCGTGGCGACACCGGCGGCAGCGATGGTATGTCGAGTGTGGCGGGCCGAAGTACACTCACGCAGCCCTCGCCTTCCCAGAGTGACGCCTGGTCGCTCGAGACGTCCCAGGTCGTCCTGAGAGTCTGGGAAACAGCTGTGCGCTTCCGTTTCCAGGGAACGACCCGCTGGCGCGGTCGGCCCCTCGCCTGCCTTATGGACTCGCTCAGACGTATCGTTGAGTCCAAGCGTCGTGCTGAGCGCGATGCCGCCCCGAACCACCAGACGCCCACACTCGCGAAGAAGAGCTGCGCCTCGCTGCCGCCTGGATTGCCACTCTACGGGTCGACGGTGACACCGCTACCGGGTGTAGGACTGAGCGCGCTCGATCGACACCGTGATGCACGCAGCCCTTTGGCGGCCGCTTCTTCCTCCCCTCCATCCGTCACCGAAAGCGTATTCGAGGGCATTACTACTGCTCATGTCGGTCTTGAAGGTTCGACGCAGCGCACAACGCTGTCGCCTCATGTGAAGCCGCTCGCCGCCACGTACGAAGCGGTGGTGCCAGTCCGAGACACGCCTGCTTCACTTCAAGGGGGAGAGACGCCTGCGCCGGGCGAGCTGTTGTCCACCGCACAGTCCGCTCTGAACACACAGGCACACATTTCTTCCGTGTGGCGCGAGCGCGTGCAAAATTGGACACGTACGGCGCAAAAAGAGAACGCCCCACACGACTTTGTCTCCACAGCGGGTGTCGTGCTACGCTCAGGTGAGGTCGGCACACGTTTCCTCTACACGGTCGTAAGTTCTTTACCCAAGTTGAGTCCCGCACTCGTCGTCGCCACACTACGTCTTGTTCAGAAAGTCGTAACCCTGCAGCCTTATGAGGCGCATGATGAGTCTGGCAAGAACCAGGTGGCGTGGGGTGGGCCTGCACCCACGACAGCGACTGGCGCGAAGAGCTGCGCAAGCCAGGGTGTGGACGCCACCCGTCCCTTCACCTGTGGGATGAACTGGCTGTCGCTGTACATGCCCGTACGCCAGCGCCAGTCCCTGCTCGCGCGGTGGCGCTGTGAGGGTGCGGTCGACAGCCAAGAGACACCCGCACCGCTTCTGGCCTTGATCGTCGCCTTTATTGGCACTACCTCGTCGACAATCACAAGAGCTGCCTTGTCTACGGCCATCACGCTCCTCACGGGCGGCCACCGTGCCATGCAGCAGAGCTACGTGGATTACATGTTACAGTCCCAACGAGAGACGCTGTTTTACGTTGTCCGTACTCAATTGACTGCGTGTAGTGCGGATCTGCGCGGTTACCGCAGTGCACTTGAGCACGGCAGCACCCCCACCACCGCCGCCTATCACCTAACCCATTTAGCCGACGCGTCGCTCAGCCTCCGGCTACTTCAGCTTCTGTGTATGGGCCAGTACGCACCGATGCAAATCTTGTTGGCCGCCCAGCCACACCGGGCTGTGTCAGTCAATCTACTCGAGCCCATGGTGGAGCTTCTGTGCTACGCCGTCTCTGGCGGCAGTACCCTCACTGCACCTTTCTTTGTGCAGCTGCTCGCGACGATATCAGAGTCCATGCTGGGCCCTTGTGTAGCGAACCAGGACCGACTAGTGGCCCTGGGTTTGGCACATCGCCTCACTCACGTGATCCACGTACGGTACGCTGTGGAGCACGCCGCGTCGGAGTCTCCAGCGGCTTCTCCATCTTCGTCCATGTCAGGCGACCGTCCGTACGCACTCGCCGTGTCTCCCGAAATCCACACGCATGAAGAGGCAGCGAACAGCGTGATGGCAGCCAACGACGTGCTCAAGGATCGCCACAACCACGACGCGCTCTCCTCGGATCAGTCGCAGGCCCTTCAGGCGAGGGCACTGTTCACGTTGCTTGCGCTCATCGAGGGTCGTCGGGAGCCTGAATTCATGCGTGCCGTGGTGGCGTCAACGGACCTGACCGCCCTGGTCTCGCGGATGGATGAGAGCGCCGCCTTGTATGAACGCAGACGCGGTCGCGTCTCCCCGCGGCAAAGCGGGTGGTACGGAGTGCGCACCGGCCTCGGCAGCTTGAAGGCAGCGGTGCGCGACTACTACTACCGTCGTGACGTACTCACCGACGAGGCTGAACTGCGCGATGAGTTGAATGTGGCGGCAAAGATTTTCAGGTTCCTGCGTGCGTGCTACGATGTTCAGAACCTACAGACGCTCGCCACGACCCGCCGCGGTGAGGGTAAGGCACGCCTTCTTTTCGACGCGCTGTCGAGCGAGTTCCTGGACGCCCATGGCCGCACAGTGACGCAGGTCGCACGCACGAGTCAATCCTTTGCGGCGCTCGCCAAAAAAATTGGCACGGTAGAGATTGTACGCGATGGTAGACTGGAGCGTGTGTACTTCCGTATTTTGACCTCTAGTCAGGAAAACTTGTACCAACGCACGCGCAGCAAGCTGATCGACGACGCCGTTCGAACGAGTGACAATGAGCGGATTCAATTCTTTTTTCATCGCGCGCTTGAGGTGATCCTTGAACTGGACGTCTACCGTCGTCTGCGTCGGCATATCTTCTTATACGCGATCCACTGCTGTTCACAGGAAGTCAACATGTTCTCTCTACTCCTCATCTTGGCGATTAACCTGACCATGCTCTTCACCGTCACGGCGCCGACCTCGCCGTACCGCCTCGAGGACACCACGCACGGTGCCTGGCTTGCGCTGCATATCCTCGGCGTTTTGAACATTGTAACGGAGAGTCTCATGTTCATCCAGTCGTTCATCGGCCCCGCCTGGGCGAACCTTTTGATGGGGTGGGAGCGCTGGCGCAACGCACAATTTGAGTTCACGTCCATGCAGACATTGAGCCGCCTCATCGCTCGACCACCCCAGCAGGAGGGCTGGGTGGAGGTGACGAGAAAAGAGACGGAGCGGCACGTCACGAGTGCCGCTGTTCTGGAGCGCGGCGCGGCAAAGGCGCGTCTGTCCTGGCCGGAGAAAGCCGTCCGCTCTCTCGTGTTTATTTTTCGAACGGGTACGTTCGTGCAGCACCTTGTTTTCCTGTTTTTCTGCGTCATGGGCTTCGTGCACTCGCCGATTTGGTACGCTGCACAACTCCTACAAGTGTTGCTCAACAGCACGGTACTCGAATTTATGTTCAGGAGTTTGAGTGTGCGTGCGATACCACTCTTCTTGGCCTTCTGTACCCTCTTCTTTGCCGTTTACTTCTTCTCGACGATCACGTACTACAACTACGCGCAGCTCGTCGACCCGCTTAACAGCGGATCGAATAACGGGTTCAATTGCTACTCGCTCAGGAACTGCTGGATGGTACACGTCGACACGCTGCGGAAGCCCGGCGGCATTGGGGACGCCGTGCAGTGGCCCACCTTCTATTCGAAGGACCAATCCGCGTACGGGTTTTTCGCCTTTCGCATCGTCTACTACATTGTTCTGTCGCTTATGCTCAACAACCTGTTCCTGGGCGTCATCATTGACAGCTTGTCTGAGTCCCGTGCCCGTCGTCAGCACATCTCCAGTGACCAGACGAAGAAGTGCTTCATCTGTGGCCAGGAGCGGAACATGTTTGACGTGGTGCAGCCCGGTGCGTACCGCACGCACATCACGGAGGAGCACAACATGTGGCAGTACATCTACTTCCTGCACTACCTGTCCAAGAAGGACCCGTCGACGTTCACGGGACAGGAGGCGTACGTACACACTCTGGTGCAGCTGCGTGACGTGACCTTCTTTCCGATCGGCAAGTCCCTGATGCTCTCCGCAGCGGATGAGGCTGCCTGCTTGCGGTCCGACGACCAGACAAGCCCACCACCAGAGCAGCCGCCAGCGGGTTTAGGGCATACATCGCTGATGTCTGACGCGGCGTCCCGCCGTCTCGTTGAGGAGACGGTGTCGGCTGTCCTGGCAGCCGAACTAGGTGATGTGAAGCGGCTGCTGCATGCGACACTCGGCAAGAGTAACACAAATCGTCGGCGGAGTGCCGAGAGCGAGACCAACACGTCCACGAATACGCACCTGTGAGTGCGTGGACGTGCTTCTCTTTTTCCAATCGCTTTGTTCTTCTTGTTGTGTTCGCGCATTCCTCGCAACGCAGTGTGCGGATCTTTTTGTCTTTTTTTTTTTCACGTCCATCCACGTGCGCAACTTCGCGTGCCTCCACCGGGACACTTCCGCCTTTTTCTTCTTGAATTCTTTCCACGTGATCGGTACGCTGCATCTCGCTTCTTCACCCCTTATGTTTATCTCGTGCGCCTCAGACATGACTCGCAGTGCGATACCACCAACGTTGCCGATCGCAATCCACAATGATAGCTATATCTACTCTTTCTTTTCCTTCTTCTCTCTCAGCCTCTTCCGCGTTCTAAGGCGTGCTTTTCTTTTGTGTTTGCACGCCACAAACCATCAAAAATAACAGGTAGCAGCGCAGCTCTCCGGATCGGGTTGTATCGTCCCCTGCAGTGACGCACGCACGGCGCCTTGAGTCACACGCCTCCTGCCCTATCCTTTCCAATTGATAACACCAGCGTGTACTCGCGCTTTTCCTCAGCACAGTCTCACACAGTCGCACGTCATTGACAACTTCGTGCCAGACTGCTGCAGCCATCGTGGCTTCTCTTCATGTTGCTGATCTTTCATTTCTTGTCCCTCTCTCTCTCGTTCTCTTTTTCGTTCTGCTCCCTCTTTTACTTTGTCATGACACGTACGTCGCAGGAAGTGGCGGCTCCGACTCGCCGGCTTTGATTGTTCACTGCCCATTCTTAGTGGACTTGAGCGGCGTTTTTCACTGTTTTTCGTTCTCTTCTCTTCTCCTCTCTCTCTCTCTCGCTGTTGTATCCACTTCGGCATATATCGTTTCTCTTACTCTCACTCGCTGAGTGCGTACCCCATTCATATCTCTCTCTCTATTTTTCCGTTGTTGTGATTAAACTACTTCTGACGTGTGTGGACTGACGCTAGCGTTCCAGTTTTCCCATTCGACCATCCTTCGCGACGCGCTTCACCTCCCCGTCTTGGACATCTTTTTTTTTGTTTTGTTGTTGTTCAAAGCGGGAAATCCCGCCTGCGGCTTCTTGTGAGTGCGTGCACCGTCCTCCCCTCTTTTCTTCCTCGCTTTTTCAGCCTGTGCGCTCAACTGCTCCCGTTGGCAGTGAAGGGTGGCCACAGCGACAGCGACTGCGTTTCAATTTTACGTTTTACTTGTTTTAAAAAGTAACGGTAAGTGGACTCCAATAAGAATTTAGCCCCCTCACTTCGTGAAGGTGGCACGCTCCATGTCATCATCACCTGTTCTTTACGGCAGCCGTATCACACTTTACTGGCAGGCTCTCAACGGGTATGTCGTGTCCACGAGCTCGGCCGAATCGCCTGTGGGGCTGATGGAACACGACCCTGTGAATGGCAAGCGACTGCCCTTCGAACAGGCCCTCTTTGTCGTCAAGTCCGGTGATCCGGCTGGGAGCAGCTCCGCCAATCGCAACACGGGTGATGTCGTCAAGTACGGTCAGACAGTATGTCTCGAACACCACGCGCGTCAGCAGCCTTTGTGCTGTCACAGAGAGCAGCATGCGATCGGTCTCAAGGGTAATCTGCGGGTCTTGCTGGAGCGCAAAAGCGGCAGCACCCTCAAGGTAGATCGCTGGCGTGTGATGCCGCGCTACAGACTGCGCGTGGAGGGTGAGCCGGTCATGGACGGTGACCCCGTGCTCCTTCAGAGTGTTGGTGTCGACCAGTTCTTGAATTCGGCGGATAACCTCGACGACGATATGGGCGCGGGCAACCATTTTGTCGAAGTGAGCTGCGGCTCAGACATGCAAGGCTTCCAAATGCGTGTGTACGATGGCGATGTCGGCCCGAAGTTTGCCGATGCGACGTTGCGCTGTGGTGACTGCATCACCCTCTTCCACACGGAGGAACGTAAATTTGTCAACGCCGAGCTGACCAGCAAGCGTTGCCTACTGAAAGCACCCGAGGCGACAGAGAGCGTTACCGCAGAGGACTCTGGCATGGACCCGACAGCGCGCGCAGACGGTCCGGGTGGCGTCACAGGATCGGGTAGAGGGGGTCCTCTTTCCGGGCACGCAGGCCCCAGTACCGAGCTCGGTGGTGACGGGCTGCATGTGAGCAGTGGGGGCGGTGGCGGTGCGTCCGCGCCACTGCCAAGTCGGCGGCTGGCGAACTCGGAGGACATCAGCTACCTGACGCTCTTCATTCTCGAAAACGCGGACCCCAGCCGTGGTGGCGCCGTACAGGCACGCGGCCGCACTCTGTACCGGCTCAAGTCCATGTCCACCGGACTGTACTTACGAACGGGCGTGGAGACTGTCCCGGACGCGCTCGAACCCGGGCATGCAGGCACGCCGTTTTCCGCCGTCGCCGGCCCAGGCTCACCGTCGTCACCGCTCAAGGACTTTGCCCCGTTTCCGTCCGCCTCGGCGCCCGCGTCTCCCACGCTGCCAGGCACAACCGCTGGCGTGGCGGCCGCCGCAGACGTCCTGGGCGAAGCGAAACATGACGGGTTCCCTCTTGCTGGTGACGGCCTTGGTGCCGACAACGCCGACGGTGATGCGGGCGACGCGGCGGCACGTACTGAGACTGCCGCGGCGCAGAGGAAGAAATCAGCGGCAGTGAAGCACGGCCTACGCAACACTGCCTACCAGCTGTCCTTGACCAACAATGCGGCGGCCTCCGGTACGCTCTTCCGTCTACAGTCGGCCTCTGCGTCCTCCTCGGAGTTTCTGCTCAGCGGTAGCCACATCTTCATTGAGGCACCGAATACCGATAGCGGACGTCTCTTCCTTGTCGCGGGAGGACCCGTGTCGACGGTCGAGGGCAGCACGGACATGACGGTCGCGTCGCTTTCGCAGCGATCGGTGTTCACCGGCGACGTCACACTGTACGGCCGGCCGATCCGGTCGATGCGTGATGGTCTTGAAGTACGCCGTCTGCGGCCCAAGCTGCTGCGAGAGTTGAGCGTCATTCGCAGCTATATTCCGCCTCTTGAGCGGTATGCGTTCAACATGCTGCGCGGTGTGGGCGACCCCTATCGTTTACGCGAGGTCAAGGAGAACTTACAGCACTTGATGCGCCTGTGCGAGCTACACGCAGACACCTCTGCGACCGGCGACGGTGCTTCCGAAGAGGCCAGCAGCCCGTGCGACCCACTCGCGTCACGGCGTAATGTGGCGGGTAATATTGTGGATGTTGTCTGGCAGGGTAAGCTCTTTCACCAAGGTGTCCCCGCTCTGGTACTGCAGGTGGTGTACGCGACGCTCAAGTGCCCGTACGTCAATCCGCATATGTTGTATACATCGGAGATGGTTACAGCCCCAGCGTCGTCTTCGGCCTCGTTGCCCGCCTCAAGAGCGAAAGACGGTGTTTCCGACAGTCGGCCGGCCTTCACACCTGTGCGCTACACCGAACTCGCCGAGCTTGTCGATAGCTGCTTCACCTTCCTCGCCATGCTCGTTTCGGGGCGCCCTCGCTTCGCGCAGACGTTGCTGCCCTACAGCGACTTGATCATGAACTGTAGCACCTTCATTCCCGCAGCTCTTCAGTGCCTCGCCATCTTCTACACCAACAACGCCGTTTTCGTCGAGCTACCTGCAGCACGTCCCAGGCTCGAACAGTTCTTGCGAGCCCTAGCAGAGCGTCCGCGCGATCCTGCGTTGATCGAGATGGTGCGCCTCTTTGCCCAATGTGGCGAGGAGAGCATGGTAGAGGCCCAAACCGTCATTCTGGCTTTTTTCGCGGATAGCGCCGTTGCCGAAAAGGTTTTTGCGCCGATCGCGCTGCGACCACCACAGGACGTACTCGACATGCAGTTGCTGGAGCTCGGTACGACGAAGTACAGTGCCGCTGCCGCGTCCTCGACTTCCGCAGGCTCGCCGGTGTCGAAGCCCACTGACAGCGCCGCGCTGCTACCGCGCGCCGCAACCTTCGCCAGCCTGAGTGGTGCGACGAATGCGACCGACAGCGCGAGTGCCACCTCGGCCGCCGCTGCAGCTGCCGGGCGTCACACAACGGCACAGCAAGCGGACGCCCACCGATGGGCGGAGCGGTTGCAGACGGGCGAGCCGATGCTATTGGTGGGGCTGCCGAACGCCATCTTCGCACAGGCCAGCGGTAGCGAGGCCATGTCTATCACCGTCAGCACGCAGTTCCGCGGCCGGCCCAACGTGCTCGGTCGGCTTCTGCAGTCGGCGGCGGATTTGGAGTCTCCCGATGGCGTGACCTGGTTCCCGCTCGAAGGCCTCGCGTCCGTCGCGGATGATTGGCCGGAAATCGCAGATGTGTTCCTGCCTTACTTTGTGGAGCAGACCAGGCTTCTTGCGGCGCTCGCGTCCGGCCGTAACGCGTCTGCCACGCAGGAGTTTATCCCCGCCTGGGTGTCGCCCGAGGCGCTCGCTGCCACACTGCGGAGCACATCGCTGCCGCCCGCCCTGCACGCCGCACTCACAGACCTCTTCACGAACACACAGGTCAACGTGTCGGGTGCGATGCAGGTGCGCGAGAATATCCGCAATGTGCGTCGCGTCGTCACCGGAACACCGGCCGACACGTCCGCGGACAGTACTATGGGAACGTTTGTGTGCCGCTCGCCTCCGTCGTGCTTCACAGTGGCAAAGGCGTATATCTTCGCGTTTCTGGCGCAGACCACCATGTCCAGCGACGACGATGTGGTGGTTGTGTTTGCGGCGGCGCTGCGCCTCACGGAGGGTTTGCTGTGCGGTGGGGCCTTCCCCTTCAATGACTATGAACAACTGGCCATGCTGCTCACGCGAGCGTTGGACCCCAATACCGACGATGTGCGGTACTACATCCATACGAAAGCTGTTCATGACTGCAAGGTCCACGCGCTGCGGCTCCTCAATGTCATAATGGACATCCTTGCGGCACGCCACGCGACCCAGCTCGTCGATTACTTCCGGTCCGACCGCCCT